>JACXGK010002607.1:0-52810 GCA_016801125.1 Novumbra hubbsi | reverse complement strand
TTAAGCACTGTCGTATTATTATTAAGCACTGTCGTATTATTATTAAGCACTGTCGTATTATTATTAAGCACTGTCGTATTATTATTAAGCACTGTCGTATTATTATTAAGCACTGTCGTATTATTATTAAGCACTGTCGTATTATTATTAAGCACTGTCGTATTATTATTAAGCACTGTCGTATTATTATTAAGCACTGCCGTATTATTATTAAGCACTGTCGTAGAAAAGTATATTGAACCTTGTTCAAAAAGTGAATATTGATTTGCATGTGGCCACTGTACAGAGGTCACTGTGACTCTGCTACGATATAATTACACATAATTAATCAGAGTAAACCTCAATACAATTATCACATGAATATTCCTTTAGTTATCGAGCAACACCCTCACTGTCGTTGGTTTTCTTCTTCAGTCACAGAGATGGGTAAATACATTCCAGTTGCCAGGGCAAAGGGAGAAGGTACTTGTTGAGAGATATATTCCAGTTGCTCAGGAGGCCAATCTGAAGTATTCATCTGCTAAAAGTCACACGGGTCATTTGTCCTGGTGCTATAAAACATATAATTATGCAGGCCAAAGTACAGCATTTGAAAAACATTGCTCACATTGTAGCTTTGGTCCTTTTTGAATGGCTAAAGTTTTTGATTAGGCAGCGTCTTGATATCGTTGCCCCAGCATCTCCTTAATTAAACATACTGGATCTGCTAATTAAGAATCATTCAGCCTCTTTTAGCTTCCAGCTGGAAAGAAAAGGACTGATTTCCCAATTTTTCTTTGCGGTGCTGCATTTTTTTTGCCATCTCCAAAGAGTTTAATTGAATGCTCATATAATGCTAGCGCCTTGAGAGGACACAAGGGCCTGGAGGGAGGGCATTGCCTAGCGATGAAAAGATCCACACATGTCCTAGGAGACAGCTCATAAATTGGCTTGTTAAGAGGAGAAAGATTAGTATGTTACATATTCCTCTTATTCACATTTGAAAACAGACAGGTGCAAATACAAAACAGTCAAATCCCTCAGGTGACCCCGGAGATACCGGAAGCATTCCTCCCCAGGTGATCCCATTCATTTGGATGTATTTTTTTGGGGGGGAGGGCAGATTTGATTAAAATAATCCCAGCTGCTCCGAGGATCCCCGCACAAGACAGTGTACTCGTTTCCCAAGGCCATTGTCTAATATTATATGAACGCGGGAGGAGAGGTAAGTTGGCAGACGACGGAAACCATAGAATCGGTGTGGCTGCTAGCCGACTGGAGAGTAACGTATTGTGAAATGTAAACCCGCACAGGAGCACCGACGTCGCAATGTATGTCAGGGAGCCGGACAAAAGAGGGACATTCGGAATTCAGCAAGGGGATACAAAAGGTTGGATGGAGCATCTACTTTTTTTCTTCCCGGCAGTCTCTAAGCAACTTATAATGGAAGGTCAGGCCAATGAAGGTGGAGAGAAAAGTCAATAAAGTAACATCTCTTAACACAATAAAAAAACACAAACAGAAGAAGGTAGATGCAATGGCAAAAAAGAACTCCCTCATCAAAGCACGCTGAGGGTGTAGCAATGAGAGTTTTATTGAAAATGTAATGCACTTTTCACTTGGAGATGTCATTCATCAATATACATAACTGTATGTAAGGTGAGGCGCTAGAATCAGCGCCTACCCCGACAAGGGTAATTGACTCACAGTCCCACATGGTGACGTGATCAATAATTTTTCACCCTAAAAGTTCTGTGAAGAGAAATTATTTAGAATGAGATTCTGATGATCATAGTCGATGGAATTTGATGACATGCTCACACACATTTTTATATGTGTTGTAGTGGCAAGTGATGACAAAGCTTAGAAAGTCGGAAAAATCGCACCCTTGATGAAAAATTGTCGTATTTTCTTATTATCGAGTGGCAACGTAACTAACATGTCTGTTGGTTACCAACGTTTGCCAAGCAAAGTGTTCTTTTTTATGTTGACCTGGTGATTTTGTGATTTCGCAACTCGCTTTTGGAGTAAAACAAACTTATGTGATTGAGAGACAAATAGTTAATTGAGTATAAAAATGCATACATAAATTCATGAGAATAATTAGGATATCGTTGGTTATTCATGGAGTCTGTATGTGTTATCAAATGTCTGTATGTGTTATCATTGAACAGTTGCCGTAGTCAAATCACTTTGTAAAGCTTTTGAATGTGCAGTAATTATTTTAACATCCTTGAAAAGTTGGATCTCTCTAAAATCCATCCCCTGGTTCCGGGCCTGGTTCTGAGATGCAGGATATGAAATCTTTCAACATCTCAGAACTTTCATTTGCTATACGCAAATAGAACCCCCTCTTGTCTTGAGGTCATCAAATGATAAAACACATTTAGAATTCAAACACATTCAACACAGTATGAACCTCACGTATCATAGCATAGTGATGATGGCATTTTATGCTCTGTGAATTACAGTATTTCCTCCACACGTGTAGAAGAACATTAATTCTTCAGGGTTAGACTGTACAGTGTTTGGTGCTCCCCTCCATCCTCAAGGCTGGCCAATGAGAGTGTCTTAGAACTTATTTAACCATCTGAAGGAGCTGTTTAAAGGAGGTTTTTTAGTATAAACGTAAACTCAAAGGGGTGTTTTTTCTGTAAGAAAGAGCAGGGTCCTTCCTCAATGTGAATTTGGTATAGAAATGTGTGTTGTATTCTCAAGGACAAATAAAAACAAAATGTCTTTTTTGTAAATGAGTGCCCAGAGAATGGACCATACCTTTTTCTCTGTACTGTTTGATAACCACTGGTTCCATTGGTCGACGTTTCTTCAGATGCATTAGGTGGCTTTGATTACTTTTTTATATTTTCCACATTTTATTAGACATTTACTTTATTGTTAGCCAACAATGAGGTTTAAAAAAAAAAAACATTTCACATGTTATGTAATAAATGTTATGCCCAGTACAGCTGTAAATCTAACATAAAAATGCAAACATGCCAAATTCATCCTCAACTTTGTAGAACGGCTATGGTACACAAGACTTGGCGGGAATCCTCGGTGCAAATAGATTTGTCTCCTCTGCCTTTCCGATTTTAGAGTCCAGTTATAGGCATTCATTGAGCATTACTGTTAGAGTTACATTGACTATCTGCTCTTGTGGATGACCTGTCTGAATACATTATCACTGTCGACCAACTGGTCCCCTCCCTCGTCCCTTTAACAAAGCCAGTCCACACCTGGCCATCTCTCTAAACATCACATGTCCTAGAGCAACTGAACCTCATCTGGGCTGCCATAGAGACAGGGAGGGTGTCCTCACAAAAGCATCACATTGAAATGGATCAGTCCTGCTCTAAGCTTGTGTGGGGAAAGAGGAGCATAAAGGAAGCAAATGATTAATTTGACTTCAATGACGCCTTGGACAGGCGTGGACAAATAGGCTACAGGCAGGCGCTGAATAAAAAACACCGGACTGAAGGAATACATCGTTAAAAAAATGAAATGAAGTGAATCCATTAAGTGGTTTGTAATAATTTCCAATTCATTAATAATTGCACCTTCATTGGAAAACAATCCACATAACAATGAATAATTGGCCCTTATATGTATTTCAAGGCTAAAACACAACACACACACAAAACTAAAACCATCCTGATGAGAAAAGCTTTTATTTAACAAGTGGTGCTCAATAAATGGATCAGTTTACCGTCTAATTGATGTAGCGCCTGAATAGGACACTCACCTCTTGCTGATAAAAGACAAACACTCAGAGACTTGTACAACAAAGTCTCTGCTTATCAGGATCCACAAGACATATTAACAAAAACGCAGTCTGAAAATGACAATGTTTATATCCACTCCCACATCCAGCAGTGTCTGGAAGAATCAGCAGGAGATTTAAATGCCATCCAACAAAAACAGTAGAAAAGCATTAAATGAAAATTGCATAGTATTCCTCAGAAAGTCAAGGAAATCCCCTTAGAATAATGATCATAATGGTGATTTATTATGAAAAAGGGTCAAATATGGATCAAACTAAATAATGGAAAACACTATTGATCCGAGGTTTGGCAAAATCAATACCTTACCATCAATATTATTGTAGCTAGTCAGATCATAGCTATTTTAAAAACGATATAACTGAAAATAAACAATGGTTAAAATATATTGCTAGGTGTTTTCTTAATTACAAAAAAAGTGCACATTACACCCGAAAACAAGTTTATTACACATGTGCAAGGTTAAGTCAGAGACCAGTACAATGTAATACTTTTACATTGTAATACACTACTGAATCTAAAAATGCAACTATATTTTACTAAACAACAGATTACATTACTGCCTCTGATTAATGCAACTATTATGTTACTGAACAACAGATTACAATTAGACATAAACAAACAAAACTCTGGTCTGTTTCACACCAACCCAAAGACATCCTTGTTAAAGTCGGAAGTGGAACAGAGAAGAGTGATGGGAGATGCCTAAAAACACTTCTGGAAAAGTCAAGGCTGTGATGCACACTACAGAACACAATGGGAATGTTTTAACACATTTTCATGCGCCCAACACTGAAATGACTTCCACTTCATTTACCCTTTGGTTGACCTAATGGTCGTTGAATATGTGACATTATGTTATTGTACTTTACAAATGTAAAACCCCACATTCTTTGGTCCTGCCCATTTCAATACAGTTCAACCATGTCGGAAGTACTGTTTCATCGAGGCCAGAGTTTTTTGGGGGGTCTGTGAAGACTCAGTTCCATTTTAAGTCACCCACAGTCTCGCTGGATGAAGGATCAGCATGTAGAAATCCCATATTAGCTTTCTGAATCCCAGAGATGTTTCAGTGACATGCAACATATGAGTAGGTGAGCAGACAAATGTTGTCTAGTAATATGCTACAGGCACATACATCCCATTGTCCCATGCTAGTGATAACACACTGTTTAAACTTCATGCTGGCCAGCACTGACATGCACACACAGCTAAGTAATGAGACCTAACAAAGAAAACAGGTTCAGCACAACTCCAAATGTTTACCAAACATACCTTATGTAGAATACACATTATGGCATTCCTGTGACATTGCATTAGCTTTAGTCGGCTAAATAAACGTATTGTACAATATAATGCAGGAAACAAAACACGAGAGACACTGTCACATTAACGGGAAGGAGACAAATGACAGGCAGGAGAAAGTTCAACCACAACACACACAATACAACTTTTAAATAGGATTTACTGTATGTTGCCTGTAAAGAACACAAAGGGCAATGTTTACATCGTCCCGTAAAACAAGTCCACCTCTTTACAAAACTCTTGCTGGCATATGCCATTTAAAATCAAATGAATGAACGTCAGAAGAAATCTACAATTATTGAATTTGCTAAGAGAGATACTAAATTGCAAATTGTATTTAAAAGAAAATTATAATTGCATATTTGAGAGTAATTATGTTACTGGGCTTTAGGCTACATAGTCATCCCAAGCAAATAAAATGGACCAAGAAATATGCAAATTGCCCAGCCCAGATCACAGTCAAGACATATGGTTTTATAGCAAGAATTCAATGGAATGTGCAGTGCCCCATTCATTATGGCTATATTGACAGATTTCTTTACTTTCAAATATTTATCTTCATAAATGAGAAAACTTCTTAAAGATGGACCATGGGGACACTGAGTCAATAGGCACCACACAGTATTCTGTGACTAAGATGAAAAACCCTGGACACTATGACAAGACAGTTCCTTACACTGCTGCACCATTCAGGAGCATGTGTTTCAGGTCTTGATCATTTACAGTTCTACAGTTTCACTTGTAAGCATACACTATGAATCACTTCAACTAAAGCATACTTTGGGTTCATGTTGCCCTTGCCTTTAAATAAAAAAAGGAAGAACAAGGGGGACTGAGACGATTGACGAAGCACATTGCTAGTCAGTTTTTCTAGGCATTCAAGCGCCCTCTGATTTGGTCTTTCTCCTGTGGATATAATTAACTGTAAAGTGAATCTCAGCTCTTTCACTTCACTCAGACCTATCATTTAAACATCTCTAATTTGTTTATGACAAATTGTTTTCAATTGCTAGAGAATGAGTAAAGTCGATTTACCTAAAGTATTTAGACAAAGATAGCACGAGGTATACTTCAAGAAACCGTTGTTATCACAGGGTGTCCACTTAATGCTATTTTCACCTTGGGTGTTCCTTTTGGTACTGGTCATTTGTAAATAGTGATGTTTAGCCTGTGCTGCTTTATAACCTGAGATCACAAATACAAATCAACAAACCACCGTCTTAAGAGTATTTTAGTTCAATAAAGTGGTTATAATAAATCGTACAATGTTAATTGACATGTGTAGTGTGTAACAGAAAAGTGTAATGGCATGTTTCAATTATAATTCGGCTCAGAAAAAAAGTAACGATGAAACACAAAGCTAGCCTGGATCTTGTCTACAAAAGACACATCCACAGGAATACTGAGAAAAGAGAGCACAGGAAACCGGCACTCTGTATGTCCTTCTGTTATCCTCGGCTTTGTATTTCCACACATGGAAACTACAACCAGGCCCTATTTGACAGCATCGTAGCGGACTGTTATAGCTTGGGTCATTAGTCTATTGCATTTGGCAAGGAAAGCATAAGAAGTCATTATATTACAAGTCTATACAGAGGCGATGTGAGGCTAACAAAAGCCACGCCACTCCAATCCTTTATGCTGTATTTTCTATGAGGGATAGGTGTCTGTGGTGAATTCAATGGTCTTTCTTTTCATGTAACTATTGGCAGAATATAGGCAGACCAACCGTGGCTCTATGCCACTGACAGATAGTAATGTATTAGGCTTCCTTAAAGATGGTCGGGATTAGTTATAGAAAATGTGTTATCCATCTCAGTCATATAACGTAAATAATGTTGTGGTTAGAGTTAGCCGAAATCATACTGCTGCCAAACTGTTTGTAGTCGCCAGATAACATACACTCTATCAAACCGTTTGATCAAAAAGACGATTCGAATTTTTCATAAAGTCACAATTGAGCCAAACCGGCAGACACTTAGATGATAGCCGTAGCTTTCAAAGGCCTCGTGTTTTTCCTCTTGTTGTTGGAAGTTTTGCCTCTTACCATTTCTCCCGAGACGAGCGGCAGTGATTCAGAGTTTCCGTGCCAGAATATGCCGGCGAGATTCCTCAAGATATTTACCACCAATGAGAGAAATGCCTACGATGCCTGCTGCTGCTCTCCAGATACAGCCACAGTGACCCGCGGCCCGCTCCGGGGTTAAGACGCACACAGTTGTGGAATTCTTGGACTTCGCGTTAGTCAAAACCCATAAACTGATCGACAGCCTCTTACAGGAGGACTGTGAGCAACAGTGAACAAGCGAAAAAATTAGCTAGTATTACATCAAAGTCATTATGATGCACTTCCAAATTGAAGGGAGTTACAACCCGCGAACAGACGAACCTGTATAAACCATCACAATATGCCGCACAAATTACCGGGGAAGAAAATTAAAATACAAATAACAGTGTAGAAAACAAAGAACAGCACACAAACATCAACCAATCTAAGATTTTAACCAAGTTAAATGGAAATGTACTAATGCCACAATGAATGAAAAAAATATTTTTTTTTCAAGGATTGGCCTTATTTGTAACCTCAGAGGACAGTCTAGAGGTTAACTTCCAACAGAGACCCAGAAGACTGGGTCCCAGAAGACTGGGTCTCTACCTACACGGTAACTTATAGAGCGGGATATCAGAAAGAGCAGCTCTCCATAATGCTCTGAACTAACAGCAGAATGGGACTTCAGGAGAAAGGCTCTAAGAAGGGTGTCACAGGAGGTTTAGACATCAAATCCCAGGATTATCTCGACACTATTCTGGTATTTAACAGACTACTTTGAAGTACTAGTTTCCTTCCCTTTGGATTATAACTCCTGATTTAGATTGTTTTGATAATTCTGCATATTTGCATATATAAAAATCCCTTTAACAAGTAAGAATGTATCTGTTAAAGATTTAAAGATCATTTTATTTATTTATTTAATACACATAGTGAAAGAAGGCCATATATTGAAAAGACATTAGAGGATATTAATATAGGGACATACCACTCTAAAATACAAAAGATATTATTACACCTTAACAAAGCTATTGGTTGTCATGTTTATTTGATCCCTTTTTCATTCGAAAACATCAAGCAGTTTAATAATAGCAGCTTTACAGTGGTACCAACGAAAACAGAAATGGATGTAATAAGGTAATGTTTTACACTTTACTGCCATCAAATGGACACTTTCAGAACTACACTTAACTACTAAAGGTGATTTACCTTTTAAGATTGACACTAACAACATATCATAATTTAAGACAAGCACTAACCACAGCATAAACGAACACAAATACTAACAACATAATTTAAGACAACCACTAATCATATCAAAATTCATGACAAGCCACATAATAACTGAATACAAATACAAACACAAACCCTAAACAAATCAAAATGTAAAACAAACCCTAAACATCATCATCTAACACAAACAATAAACATCTTAATGTACGTAACTAACCATATTATAGTTTAAGACAACGAATAACCACATAATAATTAATGACAACCACTAACTACGTCCAAATTAATGACAACCACTAACAACATCATAATTAATGACAACCAAAAGCCACATCATAATTAATGACCACCACTAACCACATCATAATTAATGACCACCACTAACCACGTCCAAATTAATGACAACCACTAACCACATCATAATTAATGACAACCACTAACCACATCATAATTAATGACAACCAATAACCACATCATAATTAATGACAACCAATAATCACATCATAATTAATGACAACCAATAACCACATTATAATGAATGACAACCATTAACTAACCACATCATAATTAATGACAACCAATACCCACATCATAATTAATGACAACCAATAATCACATCATAATTAATGACAACCAATAACCACATTATAATTAATGACAACCATTAACTAAACACATCATAATTAATGACAACCAATAACCACATCATAATTAATGACAACCATTAACTAACCACATCATAATTAATGACAACCATCAATTAACCACATTTAAATTGTCCACAAAGGCGAATAAGAGTGACAGAGCACTAACTAAAAGACATTATATTTATTTTACTCAGCGGCAGTTCTGAATCTTATAATATATATTTAGCTACAAATGTCGATTTGTTAATGACTCCATTAAAGAAAAGCATAATAACTGACAGTACAGAATATCTCTGAAAATGGTCTTACCAGCAGATCCAGCAGGTGGCTGTGTGCTACACACTCATTCCAGGCACACACTCATTAGGACACACCACAAGACATCATGTCAGGACTCCACTGACATGACTAAAACATTGATCATTCCGTCCCCTCACTTTATTCCCCAATACTGACATCTCAAGTAGCTAGCGAGTTCATACTCTTCTAGGCTGATGTTTATCCTCTATTGATGTGAAGATTTGAGTGACTCGCGAAATCACTCTCACATGAAGAAGGCCTAAATGAATATAGGAGAAGACGGAGATTGTAAAAGAAAATTAGTTCTCAAGTAATATCCTGTAGAAATAAGGTCGCTGGGGTTATATCACAATAACGTAGGGCCAGTAACTGGGCCGGTGAGCTTACTGGTTTGAAACCCTGATCCAACAATTGAAAAATATGTAATTGCAGCTTTCGGCCAAAAGGTAGTTGCTTATGTCAGATGCTCGGGATAAAAGCATTTGCTAAATTATGTAAATGTTGTATATTTTACCTATTATACTGTATAAAGATATAATTGTATTTTGTTTGCAAAAGAAATGTTTATCTGAGGCTGTGGTGCTGCCACATTTTTGGATACAAGGGCATTTTTGTGGCACCAGCGTCCTAAGTTAAAGAAGTGTTATCTTCTGCTCTGACATCAGACTGGGAACGATGCCTGACTCACCTTCCCTTCCACGTCACACCACCTCCTGATCTCCGGCCGCTCTGCCCTACATATGGAGACTCACCTTCTAATGCAAAGTTCTGGTTAAACATTGTCCCAAAGTTTGCGTTTAGCCTTCTGTTGTTTTTACACTAAAGGCCCTGCAATTGTTGGAGGAATTATTTACTTTGTAATTAAACAATTTTAACGTCTGGATTTTGTAATCATTACATTTCAGGCCATCTGTTCCCGTCCATGGGCTGAAATTGATTTTCCCCTTGAGTAGATAAAGGATAAAGCAGATAGGCAATATCACTCATTTTGCTTTGTTTATTCATGTTGTGGAAACAAATGCTGAATCCTCTACCTTTATCCACAGCCTGTACATTGTAAGAATCGACTCAACACATTTAAATAACCTGTATCGCTTTGAAACCATATCGTTTCGGCACACAAATGAGCTTGTCAATCTAATGTTACTGATTATGGTTTTATTGGCTTCCATCTGCTCAAAGGCTAACAAAGCTCAATTTAGACAACCCCCGGAACAATAAAACAATCTCTGTTCCTCAAAAGGATCACAATGTATCAACAGCTTGATCTTGCAGTGGGTCAAACATCTCTATTGGTTCTAGTTTCTGGTAAACAGCATTATCTGACCATATCTCCTTCCATTCGACAACAAAGAAATACAAGAATAACAGATAGGGCTAAACTTCTTCACTTGTGTTTCCGGCCTGTAATCTTTCTTTCCTCATTTGGTGTGGGTCTGGTTAACCCAAATTGGTTAACTCAGAGTTTTGACACAAGGGCTTTGAATTGAGATAACAGCGTTCATTTGGATGCATTGGGGACTGCTGAAGAAGCACAACCTCCATCAAGTGCCTCGTTCTACCACTTTATCTAGATGTGTTGCGTTAACATAATGAATGAATGAACCGAGCCATGTCATTTCATACATTTTCATTTCTATGGCAAACAGATGTCATTTCAATGCTCGAGCCTCTCAAGTATAAGCTATCTTTCTCCTTATTTTACATTTATTAACATTTATCAAAACGTAACATACAACATTTATTTTCTTGATGGTTAACTTTCAAAAATGTCTAACCTAACCCATATATGGTGAGTATATACATTTCCAAAATCAATATTAAACAGTAACGAGCAATAAAATAAATTAGATGTCCTTTTAAAACTTGTCAAAATCCAACCTGTCTTTACTGTATATCTGACCAATTTCAAACCTTGGCATTTCTTGGATTATAAGTATTTATTTACATGTTAACAAGGTCTCCTTCGACAACATTTAAAACGAACAGATCTGAATATATTAAAATCAATAATAACTCAACTCAAAATAATATAGGACGGAACAAGCGGAGGCCTTCACGATTGGACACAAGAAATACAGGCTACAGAGTAGAACTAAGCCCTTTTTGGTTCTGTGACGTGGGTTATTACTGGTGCTGGTGGGTTGTAGGGAGCCCCAGCTCACGTCCCTCCTCCACTGCACCCCATGAACACGGTGTTGATGGGGGGCAGAGACGACACCATGTTGCGTACCTCAGACGGCGCCTGGTGGGGAAGCAAAGCTTCCTGGGAGTGGAAGTGGGAGGGACCTCCATACATGCAGGGTGTGGCGACGGAGGAGATGGGAGGACCTACGGATATGATACAAGAATGTTTTGATTGAGAGGCATCACAACCATTCTAGTGTTTTACAAGTACGCGTGTACGTATGTACCGTGCAGTACATGGACGAAGGTGTATACATAACTGTCATCAAGACAGATGACTTTTAAAAGCGCAGTCAGGATTCCAGTCGCATTTATTAAAACAGCCGATTACGTTTGGAATTCCCTAAACTGTCCAATGCCGTCATTTAGACCGCCTAAACAAACCCTAATGGATCCAGTCTTTTGGGGCAGATGCTTCTTTTGTATTCAAACCGGTTGAATGAATGGTTTTCAAAACATTTACTCACAGCATGCTGGTCAATGACAGTTATGTTTACCCTACTGAGGTCCCACAAGCTGTTGTGGAGCAGTGTGATGTTACTCATTCTCTCCTTAGTGTGCTCTGAGTAGCGGCTAAGAAAAACCCTTAACAATGGCACACCAGTTAAAAATGCAATCGTTGGCAAATAAGCCTTATAAAGGTCCACTGCTACTGTTGAACAGGTGTAATTTAAGTGTAATTCAGATCATTGGTGACAATAACGTAACTGTGTTGAGGAAAACATCAATACAAAGACTATACTTATTATTTGACAAATATATATATTTTTTGTCAATCCATGAAATGGTCACTTGTACGTTGCACATGTCATTTAGATATATCTGATATCATCAAAATAATGTTTCATCTGTTACCGTGTCAACTGTTACATGTTGAATTGCTTTCAAATTGGGCTACAGATTTTTTGCTCTATAACAGGATATGACATTATGATAACCATCTACTGAAAACATTACGTTAAACATGTAAATCACAGAACCATTCACTTTGTTTTGGAGGATATAACATGTGGTGTGTTCTTTAGTCACAAAGAAAAACATCAGGAAGATGCTGGAGTCCTAAACTACACACTTGTTTTATTACAAAATAATATAATAATGTTCTGAGCATACAATATAATTCAACTAAATGTATATAACATCTCTTTTATACGGCAAACTTGATTTGCTCCTCAAGGATGGCAATACTTCTAGACCTGGCGGTTGAGACCCCGATCAGTGCTACACTTTGTTAGTGGGACATTGAGTCATGCTGTTCAAAATCCAAAGAGCAAAACATAAAATCAACCCATCTTTCGCCACTGACCTCCAGCAACGTGGGTTCCCAGTGGGTCCGACTCGGGGTAGAATGGCCCGGCTGCCTTCCTGCCCGCGTCGTCCAGGATGTTTAGGGGGTCATGTACCTCAGCGTACGTGGGGGCCGAGCGGATGCTGCTAACACTACTGATTACAGACACATGCTGGTCTATCATGGAACTCAGCCTCTGGCCGTCCAGGTAACCACTGTTTCCATAGTACCCTGAGAACAGACGTTACCCCGTGAGCGGAACAGACGTTACACCGTGAGCAGAACAGACATTACACCGTGAGCAGAACAGATGTTACCCCGTGAGCAGAACAGACATTACACCGTGAGCAGAACAGACGTTACACCGTGAGCAGAACAGATGTTACCCCGTGAGCAGAACAGACGTTACCACGTGAGCGGAACAGACGTTACACCGTGAGCAGAACAGACATTACACCGTGAGCAGAACAGACGTTACACCGTGAGCAGAACAGATGTTACCCCGTGAGCAGAACAGACGTTACCACGTGAGCGGAACAGACGTTACACCGTGAGCAGAACAGACGTTACCCCGTGAGCAGAACAGATGTTACCCCGTGAGCGGATCACAGGTTCATGGTGCAAGTTATGGTCACTGTAATAAATATTCCCCAAAAAACTGGCAATGTCAGGAGGTCTCTGCAACGTCAGGAGGTGGTGTCATGGTGGTTCCCCGTGAGCTTTGTTTGATGGGTTACCGGATTTATTTCAGACTGTTACAAGACAACACAGGATCTAACCGGGTCCTTAAATCTAAGGTCAGTAAATCTAGTTATCAGTAATCAGGTTAAAGGACAAACTCAGGGTCCATTGATACGTACAAGTCCATCATCACGCTGGCATTCTCTGCAGCCTTCTTGCCAAGGTGCCCAAATGAGAAAGTCACTGAGACGCGTGTAAATATGACTATTCGCGACCACAAATGTGTGTGTACATCGATCTGAATGGGAGAACACACGAGTCAGCACCGTTTTGTGCTCAGACACACAAAGCCTTAGATGAATGGTCAGTGTCACATAGACAAACACCATGACCAAAAGGTCCGAGCTACAAAAAGCAAATAACCCCTGGAGGAAATGGGGTTTTGGTTCAACTCTAGGATGCCCTCAGGCTGATCTACAATGGATAGGGTAAGCAGAATAGCCGGAAATGGGCAATTTCACTGAAATGCAAAGTCATTTTCCATTATTTTTCCAGGGATAGCTTCTAAGGTCCGACAACTCCATACCAAATTTCTAAATGATATATGCAAAATTCCTCTAAACACAATTGCATATGTTAAATTGCTCTATTTAGTGCCTTGGACCTGTATTTAAATAATTAATCCTTACCGCTGTGTCCCGCCAATGAGTAGGCGGAGCCATGACAGCCAGTCCCACTCCCAACAAAGTCGTACCCTCCAGAGTCCGTTAGCTGAGTCTCCAGCCCGGGATCAGGGTCTGCACAGTAACTGGAGGTAAGTCTGGCGCTGTAGGGGGCCACCGAACAGCTGGTGTTGAAGTAGTCTTTGGGCAGGTGTTGCTCGTTAAAGGGGGGATAGCGTCTGCTGTCGGAGCGGGCGTGGTACCCAGGGGCCTGTGTGTGTGTCTGGGGCCTGAACACGGCCTGGTAGCTGGAGGTGGTGGGGTAGTAGCCGGGGCTGCTGGGAGGCAGGTTCTGGTACATGGCGTCTGGGAAGGCTTGGCAGGGGATGTGGGGCTGGATGGCATTGCAGACGCCCTGGGTTCTGACAGTCATGGGACCCTGGTTGATGACACTTCCCCTGTTCACCATGGCTGGGGAGATGGGCGGCGTCATCAGAGGCCCACTGTTCTGACAACAGTCCATTTGTCCTGGGGGGGCCAGAGAAAAATGAGTAAGATCTTAAAAGGAAAGCAGAACATTTACTATGTTATAATGATAACAGTACCAATGAGGCTCACGTACAGTGGAGGAAAAAAAACATATCTGCACCTGACAGAGAGAATCCATCTGTTTCAGAGCCCTGATAGATGTCAATGTTTGCCTCCATAGCCTGCTGAGTTGCTGATAGGGTCATGTATGTGTGTTCTGACAGGGACTCATTCTTCACAGACTGATCGCTGGACACCACGCTGGTCCTGTTACGTTTGGCCAGGAAACAAGAGCTGGGGGAGGCAGTGAACGCCGCCTTGCTTGCATCTGAAAAGAGTAACCTCAGTGACGCTACAGAACATTATGCTACATTTTCCAGAATGCTCACCTCAATGATGCAACATCTTCCAGAATGTTCACCTTAATGATGTTACTGTACATTTTGCTACATTATCCAGAGTGTTCAACATAATTATGCTACATTGCAACACAACTGTATAGTTTAGATCAAAAGTGAACACCATCTTGTTTGCATGTACCTGCATTTCTCATGTATTTATCTAAGAGATTCTGAAGATCTTGCTCCTTATCGTTGTTGAATTGTGTCTCCATGGCCAGTAGGATATACTCATCCAGTAGCATGCGAATTAGGTGGAATGAACCTGGAATTCAGAAACACATCTTAGTCTTGTGACAATCATTCAACTTCTTAAGTTTCTCGTTCTTCATCCTCCAAAAATGAACCAACTATCTTATGACACATTTCTGATCCTCAGGCATCCACTGCTATGACATACTATAAAAAACGTATGAACGATGAATCCCAACACTCTGCGGATCATTCACCAGGTGAGGAGTGTTTGACTCCCCTCACCTGGTCTTTTATCCCACCAGGTCTGCTTTGACCCGTTAGGTCACGTCATTGTCCACCCGGTCTGTTTGACTTGTTTTTGGCAATAGAGCCGTCAAATAGCCAGGGGTGACGAAGTTGTACGAGAGAAGTCTGTCTCCAAACACAGTGCACGCGACCGGGAGATAACGCTGTGTTTACCCGGGGTCCGTCCATTATCATTTATGGCTCCCTGTCGCACTCAAGCTGGCTGACTGACCAAAAGAATCAGCGTGTTTGTGTCTGACGTTGTGCCTAACCTCGTATCATCTAGACTCAGGCAAAGGTAATGGGAGAGTCTGAATTTAACTAAAACGCAGACATTATATACAAATACAAATCTGCTGCACGTTAAATTACTTACTCCATGGATTTAGAGGATACAGTACCCGGGGGGGTGTATAGGAACGTTTGGTCATTACTTACCAAAACTGGTGGCATTGTTCAATGTGAGGTTGTGCATAACACGTGCTCCAAAAAAACTCCACTTAAGTAGGAAGTCTTGGGCTCGCTTCTTTATAGAGCGCCCATTCTGCTTTCCGGGCTGCAGAGAAGCAGAAATAAAACTGACGTAAACCTCTAATCTGACAACACAAATCTTAGATTGAATATCAGGTCAACTTACCTTAATGACCTTCTGCTCCACCACAGTATCCAGCCACTCAATAAATGATTCCACTGTAGCATTTTTCTTCAGAAGTTCTTTTAGCTCTTGGAACAATGTTATTGAGTCGTCTAGAAAAGGAATGAGTGAAAAGCTATTTAAACGTAATGCTACATTCGGATTTTCCAAAAAGATACTAACTAACTACACACTAACCCTAAACCACTATTCTAACTTTTAATCAAAAACATTTTAGGATATGGAGGAAAACAATTTCTCACATTCAGAGTAGAGGTCAGAGTCTTGGTCACCATTTGAGATAGTGAGAAGGGCTTGTGACCCTATGCTGTTTAAATCGACTTTATCTATGTCCCCCACCATAGAATTCACCACATTCTGGTCAAAGAGCGCAGGCCGTGCAATCTGTTGTAAGAAAACAAAATAAAAAAGTACATTCACGTATTTCTAAAATATTATAATAAAAGAAAATTAGATGCATGTACTTTTTAAATGAATATTTATAAAGTCAAAGATGAAACAAAATGTATTCATAGGGTTTTGTGCAGTTATCCCAGGTTTACCTGTGCAAGGTGTAAGAATGAAGTCTGACGCTTCAGAGAGGACACAAATCTTCGTGCGATTGGGAGCTTCTTCTCTAAAAGGCATTCTGGGAGATTTTCCAAAGAAGATCCCATCCAGTGTTCCCAATGCTTGGCAAAGTTACGGATATCTGCTAGGAGACTGCAAAAAAAGATATCTTTATATGCCAAAAGAAAATACAATCGGGAGACACTGAGCAGCCTCATTACTGTTATCCTACTAAGTATAAACATTTCAAAGAAGTAGTACCTTTCGGGCATCTCCTGCATCGTAGCAGGGATCAAGACATCGGTCAAAACCTGAAAGAAAATATATGCCTGGTTGAGGTAGGGCATGCACAACCACTAATGAAAATGCTCCTCTGGAATTCTTGTAATATAGCCACCTTATATAGTATGGAGTCACACACACAGAAGATGTCCACAATTATTGGGATCTCAAGCAGGGATAAGAGGTGGTCCGGCATTCCTTGCCAGAAATGCAGCAGAAAATTCTGGATCTGAAAAAAGTAAATAAAAATAAAGTAAAGCAACAATTTGCCTGACAAGGATAAAAATAAAAACTTGTGTCTGGTTTTGGTATAGAATACCTCTTCAAAGTTGACATTGATGGCATTGTCCAGGATGCATTGACAATGTGTTTTATACATCATGATAAGTGTATCCACCTATGGGACATATTGTTATAATTCATAAAGGTTACTGTCTCTTTTCTATATGCTTTCAACCATTTTTGATGGCACATGAAGTCGATGCATTGGTGAACAGAATACAAACCTTCTCTTTAGAGACAGAACCTTGGATCACCAAATGCTGTGCACTTGGGAATTCTGGAAGTAAAGTTCCTGTTTTAGAACTGAGGGAGTATTTCCGAGTGAACCCTCCCTGTAAAATGAGAAAAGTCAGACAATATGGAAGCAGATGTATTCAAACTTTTTTGACAACTACTTAAGAATTTAGCAGACCCTCTTACAATCGCATTCATACATTTTAATACTGGCCCCAGTGGAAATCGAACCCACAGCCCTGGGGTTGAGTTAATGGGTTGTGAGGATGACCACCTAGCTACTTTAAGAAAGACGATAAGAAAGTTTGCTAAAGTGGCTAAAATGTAAAATATCACCTAAATATTACGTGAAGACACGCCAATAAAAATGACGACTGTCAGTTGTTTGATAAAAATATCTCACCTCATTTTTCAATTTACTTCCTGAAAATCTATAATCAAATGAAAAACAAGATTGATCAGAAATCCAATCACTTTGTAGTAACTGGGGAGTAGCAGCTTGAAGTGGTAGATGACGATCTATAATGAACATTACAGAGTGATCTGTATTCAATAGCACAGAGCCAAACCTGCACATTTCCTTACCTGGTTAAGCCTTTTCCTGAGTACACAGAATGATAATAGGCACTGCTCTCTCTGATGCCAATGCCGTAATAATGATATCTGTCAAACGCCGAGCGAATAAATGTTAAATTGAGATTTTAAAAAAAATCTGTTTGTAAAAAATGTAATATCTCCCACTGTATCTTACTTTGAATGGCCTCTGGTCCCAAGTCTTCTAGTTGTAAGAAGTGGGAATTTCTGCCGAATGGTCTAAGGTGCAGAGAGCAAGGCATTTTTTTCTTTTAATGAACAAATTCAAATTTTCCAACAACATTATTACCATGTGGTAGTTTTCAAATGACCAAAAACTCTGAACCCTATCCAAACCTAAGCACACATTCTTAATTAATAGACATGACTCATCGTACCTTTCCAAACGTAGCAGCACAGGCTGGATCCAGTTTTTCCTTTCTGCAGAAGTCTAAGTAGTGCGCATACAGGATGCAGCGGGGCAGACAGACCCCTTCACATACAATGTAGTTTTCCTCTAGCCTAGAGAACAAGCCAGACACGAAAACCAATTACCAACAAGAAAATAAGAAGAAGTAGTGTTACCATGAAAGTGCTTCGCAACGCAACTTCGGAACACTACCATAGAAGGGTCAGCTGAGTCTGTTTCTTCTTGTCCTTGATGATCTGGGTGATGCTTTTTCTTTGGGTTGTCTGTTTGAAAGACAAATCTTTGGAATACTCCAGGAGGTCCTGGTCATCCTCAGAAGACGGGGTCTCATTGCTATCCTCTGCTTCTGACAGGGTGGTGGGGGATAAAACATGAATGAGATGAAAAATCTATTTGAATAGCGCAGGGCCCTTACACTTCCCAGACGGTTAGGTTGCCAAATTAACCATAAAATTTGTCATCAAAATTAGCAGAAAAGTGAAAACGTTATTTTTTGTGGGTAAACTCATTACGATTGTATTGACCACATGGTTAAAGTGGGAAAATACATATCACTAGGTATGGAATACGTTATTATATTGATACTGGAATAATTGAATAAACAGAATGTCTTACTTGCTATCAACATTTAGGGCTGCAATTAGTTATAATTTGATGAATATTAGAATAGGTAACCATTAATGCGTACGCCTGATACACCGACCACAGCCTATTTATTACCTGATTTTATTCCCGAATCATCTTCTTCGTCCAATTTTGAAAGTGAATGTTCATGGAGATCAGAGCGTAATTTCTCATCAGATAACGCGTTGTGAATTAGTTTCTCTGATGTATCGCAGAATGTCTTGGTTGACGGAGGTACTTGACGAAATGGGACATCCCTAATCGGGCTGGTACTCCGTTTCATAGGCATAATCAATTAACAATATCAAGAAGTAAACAGTAAAACAAAACAAATGCTAAATAATAAAATTCGAACATTTAAAAGCATTTATAAGAAACTTTACCAAATTGTCTTCATGAGGCAATACTCTAAATACATAGAAGTCCCTGCCAATTTCATCCTCTCGTAATTAGAAAAGGAAACGGTTGATTCTGCAAGGTGTATCATTTTCCTGCGCCATTTTCTTTCGGTTTAACAAGTATTTTCGGTGAAACAAAAAATGTTGTATTCAACTAAAAGTGCAGTATCCCCTCGGGCCCTACAATTTAGTTACCTTCCAAACCTGTGGTCTGGTTTAAGAACGACGTCACATTTGTGTCTGCCTAGGGATTCATCTATCATATTTGCAGAGAACAGGGGGCTGATTCAAGTTTATCAATGATTAACTGAAGCCATCATCTCTCTTCCTTGGTCTGGTGCTCTGTGCGCTGCTTTAGGCCTCCATTGACCCGCGCCTTGGTATTACATTGATGTGTTTTACCATAGGTGGTATATGGAAATCCCAAAATATAACGTATGTAATAAAGTCGTGCCTTCGTGTAGCCTACAGCTAAATACGTTCCATTGGCTCACGCAAATTAGTACCTATATGCTACAACCAAGTAACCATATGTCTACAGGCTAACCTTTTCACTAGTAGGTAGAAGACTACGGCAATTGCTAGACGGAAAATCACCCTCTAGTGGACAACAATAAATCACATTTATTTATAAACCACTTTTTTCAACAGCAGTTGTCGCAAAGTGCTTTTACAAAACACACGGTCTTGATTGATTGATAGTGGACAACCAAATACGTTTCTTTCTAGAACATCACATGTTTTTAACCTGAATAATTATGAAATTATTATATAACATATTATGAAATGTTATATTCCCATACCAAATTCTGATTTAATATTCCAGAATGCGTTTCAAAGAAAGAATGACTACCCGCAGCACTGCAGAAGCACAGCAGGTGACGGACAGGAAGTTTCATTTTTCTAAATCACTGAAGGTCACAGGGTTGTCGGATGCTGGGCAGAATTTAGATTTAAATTAAGTCACAGATGATGGTAAAGTAATTTCTAAATTTCTACCAACAAAACGTGGCACTCAACATGTTATTTTTCTCTATACGTTGCGCCCCTCCATGCACATATGGTTTAAAGTTTAGTCAAATAGATAGCTACCGTGCTAATTTCCATGCAGTTTAATAGTAAGAAGGTCGTTTTCCAGCCAACGGATCATGGGAATGTCTCGAGTACGGAAGCTATAATAGCCAGACTTACTAAAATGTTGCTCTCATGTCAACATTATATCGTAATCGTAGCCATGTGTTATCTGAATGTATAGAAAACGCTGAGACTTAATTCAATAGGTGTTTTGACATTGGTTAGCTAGCTAGCTATACTGCTCTTAGCACGCATGAGGTCGTTTTATACGGGCGGATTTGTTGCAATCAATTTACCCTATAAACTATAGCGTTTAAAAAAAATGTTTTTTCGGTCATAATATGTGTCATTCGACAGGAAAGTGGTAAGAGTTGTTGATGTTGAAAGGCCAGTAGGTTGCAGTCGACCCCACGAGGAAACTAGGCCAGCTTCACATTTGAGTTAATATTATCCATTTAAATTCCCAGACATTACACAAATGAATCATATAACAGCGTCTGTGCAATGTAATGTTGTCCTTATTCCATCGTCTTAGACCTTTACAGTAAATACGAAAATGACAGGCTGGCTATATTGACAGTTCTCGTTCTGATCGTTTGCTCGATGACTCGTAAAATGTTTAGATTTATTTTTCTTCAATTAATCAGAATTAGGGTGTCTGTGTAAATGCAGCCTGTTGAGAACAAGTTACGCACTTGATTAAAGTGATATTTTTCTTTCTCTAGGTTTTCTTTTGAGGAGGGGGGGATGGGGTACGGGACGCAGAGAGCGATATTCTAACGTCCATGCATCCATTAAACAGACAATTGTTGCCTACTACCAGCTCGGTTGGGCAGGATTGATCAACGAGTGTCGAGAAAACGCAATTCACAAAACGAATGCCTACTCACCAATGCTATATTGATAAAACAAATACATGTGAATCGCACTAATATTACTGTACGGAGTTAAATTACCTAACAAGTTATCTTGCCTTTTGCTTTGCATTAGTAGGAAGACTGACATGTAATATTAAATGTGCTGTTTGTCCTTATAGAAAGCTCACAAGCTCATATCCTGTATCTCAATTTAAGCTTTATTTTGGTTTGTTCAATTTTTTTTTTTTCCTATTTTAGGAAGGTCTACTCCCTCCCAATGTTGTCTAGAATGACACCGGAAAATACGAAGTAAGTAAAATGACTTTACAGTACACATTATTCAGTGTTGAGATGTAAATGCAAATACTAAACGACTGTGAACCTCATCCCTCGATGAGCCCAAGCACCATGGTCTGAATGAATACAACCAAACACTGTTGGTAAATCATGGCTTTTGTGGGAAAAGGTGTTAATTTCGTAACGTTGGCCTAGTTATGTTTATGACGACTTTCACGATTCTCTCAAAACAGATCGGTAAGACAGACATTACAAACGTGAGACTTTCGGGCATGTTTGCAAATTATTTTTGGAAGCTGTGGCACATCTCTGATGTTACGTGACAAATATATATTTTTAAATGGGCGCAATATTCAGTAAATTTTGTATTTTGGATGTGCTATTTGTGAATGTACTCTATTGTCGCTCTGGATAAGATCTGTAAATGAAGATAATGCTCTAGAACTGGGCTACCTTGCCATCAGGTAGGTGCTTAGTGGTGACATGTGGTCACTTCTTCAGTCAGCTGTTCATCCCTAAAATTTTATAATTGAATCAGTTGTTGCAGTTTTCTGCAATTACTATAATTCAGAAATGTCACTGCTGAACTCAACATGTATGTGCTGTTAGATATGTTATGACATTATTTGATATAGCAGACGGATGTAGGTCTAACATAAAAGGCAATAACCAAAATGATAGACACAGCAAAAAATATGGCCTAATCATTTCAAATATGTAAGTAAATGGGTTATTTATTTCTACAGACTTCAGGAGGATGCAAGTCACATTGCACCATGTGCTTTGTGGCCATTGGACCTGAAATTAACTCATGTGAGCTGCAATCCTGGGGATACACTGGTGCATTTCCAAGGACAATATCTCACAATATGTGAACTGGACTATGACATACTACATGTGGAAATCCAAAATGCATACAAAACAAAGGTGCCAGTGGAAGTAGGGGAGTTCTGTTTGGTAGAAGATGTTATTTCAAATTGCTGGTACAGAGGGAGAGTTCAGAACCAACAGAATGATTTGTTCGATGTGTTCCTTATTGACCACGGGAATGTTCTGAGTGTTACAGAAAGACATTTGGCCAAGGCTTTGGATGAGCTCTTCATGCTTCCTTCGAAAATCATCTGTGGTTTTCTTTCCAATGTACTACCATTGAGAGGAACTTGGGATTCCTTATCTGAGAAGTATTTCACTTCCTTAATTGGAAGTAAGATCACAGGATACATCCATGCCTTTCTTCCTCACAAAGTCCTCATACTAGAAGCCCCAGGTATCAACAAGGAGCTGTTTAGGCTGAGCTTAGGGAAACATGTAGACACAGACACATTCCTTCTGCTGGTTGAAATCCTGACAGAGTTACCACTTAAGCAGAATATTGAACCTGTCCCAGATCTACTGATTGAGAAGCAAGATGGACACGAATGGTCATTCAAACCATTCAGCTTTAAAGGCTTTGAAGATCTGTTATTATCTGGCCCTAAAATAACCATTGGACAGAGATTGATGGTTAGAATTACTGCTGCTGTGAATCCTGGTTCATTCTACTGTCAAATGTCAAGTATGGTAAAAGACCTAAAAGAAATGTTGGACAAACTGGAGGTGTACTGTGAGTCCAAGAAGAAGGTTCCCAATAAAACCTTAGCAGATAATCTGGGTTTACTTTGCTCAGTCAAAGGAAAAGATGAAAAATGGCATAGAGGCTTTGTGCAGTTGCTGTCTGTAAACTCCAAAGTAAGAGTCTTATTGGTTGATTATGGATTCTGTGAGTCTGTGAAAGTGGATAATGTACTACAGCTTCCACCACATTTTCTCTCAACACCCATCATGGCCTTCCCATGCGCTCTTTCCTGCCTGACTGGACAAGATGAGGCATTAAAGATCCAGCAAATGAATTGCTTTAAGAAAGGTTTACTTGGTGGAGACTTGGATGTTGAAATTAATGGCTTTGACAAAGAGCAGAATCTCTATTCTGTTAGAATTTTCAGTGCTGAAGACAATGCAGTTGTTGATGCAGACTCAACTCAAGATGTCAGTAAACAAAAAATTTGTGCCTCTGTTTGTGAAACTAAGCCACTTTTTCCCCTAAATGGCTACCTGTGCAATGAGACTGCAAAAGTCCAAGCAATGGATAAATCAGTAATTGTTGAGGAAATTCAACAGAGCTCAGTGCTTGAAGGATTTGTGGAATATGTCCTGAATCCAGGTGCATTTTGGGTGAGAACAAAGAAACGCAACCAAGACTTTGAAGAGATGATGAAGGACCTGTACAAGCACTTCAGCCAAGTGAAATTGGATGAAGGAATCTTTGAGAATCCAGAATGTGGTGTACTTTGCTGTGCAATGTATGAGCTGGACATGCAATACTACCGAGCTATAGTAACAGACAATTTTGACAGTGGAGCTGAAGTATTTTTCATAGATTTTGGAAATACTGAAAAGGTACCTTATATGTTCATCAAGCAGATCCCAGAAAAGTTTGCTATTGAACCAGCATTTGCCCTCAGTTGTTCTCTTGTGAATGTTGTTCCTTTTGATGACGTATGGACAAGCTCTTCAACCAATTTCTTCAGACAAACAGTTTCAAACAAGGCTCTCCTTGTGCATATTGTCAACAAAACAAAAGATCGATATGTAGTTGATTTGTACGAGAAGGACTACGATGCATCACAGAGTGCATCCAAGAGCATCACAGAACTCCTGACCACAACAAAGCATGCAGAATATTGTAAATACCTGCCCTCTGCTCCTGTGACACCCAAAGGAGAGAAGGAAAATATATCGATACATCAGAAGTTGTGGGAAAAAGTGAACGTTAATGAAAATGGATCTAACACAAGGGGAGTCCCAAGAAACCTTCCTAAGGAGACATGGGACATTTCTAAATCATATGGATTTGAAAATATACCAGAAATCCCTAAATCAAAGATCCCAATTATTCAGGCACGAGCTATGGTATTCAAAGAACTGAAATTCAAGCCTGGAAGTGAGATGGCTGTGCGATGTTCTCACATCAACACACCTTCAGATTTTTGGTGCCAGTTGCAAAACAAGATCCACAGCTTGGAAGAAATTATGGATGCGATTCAGCAGTATTACCAGAAACACACACTTCCTATGAAGTCTGGTTCTTGTTGTGTTGTCAAGTCTAAAGAAGATGGCAGATGGTACAGGGCCTGCATTATAGGAGCAGAAAAAGATTACGTTGAAGTGGTCTTTGTGGACTATGGGAAAGTAGCAAAAGAGAAAATGGACCATCTTCAAGCAATAATGCCACAATTCCTTGAACTTGAGGGGCAAGCTTTTAGATGTAGCCTTTACAACTTAATTGAACCTGCAAATGGCAGCAATAGTGATTGGGGGTCCGAGGCATGCAATTTGCTGAAGGAATTTACTCAAGGCCAGTCAGTTAAGTTGACCTGCAGTGTACACGCTCAACTCTACATGAAACACAAAGGTCTGTGCAATGTTGTTAACCTTCACAACACTTACCAGAATGCAGTAAAGACGTTTGTGGAAGAAGGCCTTGCAAGAGAAGTGAAAACCCCTATTCAGCTTATGCCATCAGTATGGCCACATTCGTTTGTCTATTCTTCCTTCAACGTGAGATGTGGAAGTGTAGAACAAGTCTATGTCACTCATGTGTGTAGTCCGTGGGAGATGTATTGTCAGTTAGGCAGAAATTCAGAAATTATTAAAGACTTGATGGAAAAAGTTGCCATGGAAAGTAAAGAAACAGAGCGTGTTAAATCTGATCTGGTCATGGGAAATCTTTGCCTTGCAAAATATGATGAAGATGGCAAGTGGTACCGGTGTGTGGCTTACCCTATTGAGGCAACTTTGCTTGTAAATGTGTTTTTTGTGGACTATGGAAACATGCAAATTGTGGAAAAACGCAATGTCATTCCTATCTTCAGACATTCAGCAGATGTACAGTTCACTCCCATGCAGGCATTGCGATGCAGTCTCTCACATATCAGAAAAGAGGACAATATTGCAGAGGTTAACACATGGATGGAGAAATCCATTCTCAACAAGCCACTTCACGCTATTGTAGTGGGGAAGAGTGAAGATGGGGCGGTTTTTCTTTATATGTATGATGGAGACCTAAACATCAATAAAAAAGTGAAGGAGCTTATTGAAAGCCAAAAGCCAAAAGATAAAAAAAGCAGTTTTGGACCGGTGAATGGTCAGAAAGGAAAAATTGAACAAATGACAGACCAAACAAGAATAACTAAAGACAAAAAGTCTCTGAGTCCCACAGAAAAGAGAGTTTCCTTCCACAGCAAGTATAAAAACGAAAATCGATCATCAAATGCTCAAAAAGCAAACTCAACAAAGTGTCCCGATGCCCTGAAAGATTTGGAAGACCAAAGACAAAGCGAGGGAAGCACTGAAGGAAATAACGATCAAAGGGATGTCCAAACAGTTTTCCACACCAAATTGCCCAAACTTTCACAACTCCCCATGGATCCCAAATTAAAATCTGGATTTCGAGGTCTGGGGTTTGTTTCCCACATCAATAACGTCAACAGCTTTTTTATCCAAATGCAAGATGATGAAGAAAACATTGTGAAAATTGGAGAAGACCTCAACTCTGAGCAGTTGTGGGATGTGGTAAGGAACAACACCACATTGGTGGACTTACGAATAAATGACCTTGTTGCTGCTGAATTTGAAGAGGATGGTGCACTCTACCGAGCAGTTGTTAGAGGTAATGCATCTAAGGACCATTTCAAGGTGGAGTTTATTGACTATGGAAATACAGCCACTCTGCCAAAGGACAAAATATGCAGACTGACAGATGTTTTTTTGTTGCAGAGTAGACTAAGCATGCCCTGTTTGTTGCTAAATGGTGACTCTTACAAAAGTGATGCCGCTTTCGTTGATGCAGTAATGGGAAAACCTCTTATAGTTGAAGTTGTCAGTCGTTTTGGGGCTCAGTGGGAGGTTGAAATTGAGATCCAGCAGGACCACCCAACACTTAAAATGCATTATGACAATAGCCAAAATGTGACTGAACATCAGGTCCAAGCATCGTGTGCAAGTCTAGGTGACACAATTGAAAACCAACCAAGAGGACCAGGAGAAGAGAACAAGAGCCAGACCGAAACAAATTCTCAAATTCAAAGGGCAATGTTCACTGCTCAAGAGGAAAAGGTCTTGCTGAACAAGTCCCCAAGCCCATCACCAACTAAACACAAGCATGACATTTGCCTAGAACAGCACAACAGAAAAACAGATAGTATAACAAAAGCTGACTTACTTGTGACCTCAAATAAACTCAGATCTACCACAACTGAAAGATCTGTGGAGTTAGGAAAGAAAAGAGCCCTTCCATACCAGGATATCAAAGCTGGACAAACAGAAAGCGGGACCGTGTTGTCTGTCTTGGAGAATGGAGAGATATATCTTAAACTCCACAAGTGCAAAGAACAGTTTGCTGAACTTGAAAATCTCCTAGGTAAAAATCAGTCCAAGTGCAAAATCATGGTTGAAGAGAATGTCAAAGAAGGTGTCCAATGCTTGGTAAAATCAACAACAGATGGCCGGTGGCACAGAGCCATTGTACGGCATGTATCGGTTGACCATGTAAAATGCACAGTGTTCCTTGTGGATCATGGCACCACAGATTATGTTCCACTAAACTGTATCAAAGAGATCTGTATGGACCTCAAGCATACTCCTGTGCAAGCAGTCTTATGCAAGTGGAATGGCCCTGGCCTTCCTATATGCAAAGCTACTGAGATGTTGAAGGAAACTTTCAAACCAATAGTAGGCAAGGATATGAAGGTCATGTTTGTGTCTTACTCTGAAGTTGATACCTTGTGGATGGTTGAAATTATGGTTAATGGACTGTTCCTCAATCAGCAAATGAAGATGGCAGCTTTTGAATGTGCTGACGAAAGCCCATGCCACAAGAACACTATAGCTGTGACACAGTCAGAGGAAGAACCCTGCTTGGATAACAGTCCCCAGAGGCTTTACCTTGCCCCGGTAAACATGGATCTGGAATACTCTGGCTTTGCAGCTGCTGTCACCACACCAGTGGAATTCTGCGTTGTTCTGGAGGAATTGCTTCTCATCATGAACACCGTGTCTACAATCCTAAGGGATCTTCCAGAGGAGCTGTCCCCATTGCATGAAGAACATTTCATTTCAATGTCATGCTGCCTTGTTTGGTCTGTCAGTAAGAACAAATGGTGCCGAGCTGAAATTGTTCATTTTGATAAAACACAGGTTGTAATCACATTGGTTGACTATGGCCATTGTGTGTGCTTCCAGTACAATGACAGGTCTCAGCTGAGAAGACTTCCCGACTCGTTGGCCAGTTTACCAAAGATTGTGTATCCGTGCACATTGAGAGGAGTAAAACCAGTTACGGGGCAGTGGACAGATGAAGCTGTTGTTTTTTTTCAAGAGTGCCTCTGTCAGAAAAACCTTCAAATATACTTCAGGCAGTACGTTTCCGTCGAACGCTTGGAAGTAGATATTGTAGCAGATGGTGTTTATGTGGCTAAAAGCCTGGTTGATGCTGGTCATGCAGAATACACTGACATCATGCTTGGACTAAGATTTCAAGAACACAGCCCTATACAAATCACTCAACAGAAAACCTACAAACCAGAACAGGAATTGCCACTCCCTAGAATGAACACACTGCTAAGAAGACCAACTGATGACTTAAAACCTGATGGATCAACTTTAAGTGAGGATGCCTCCTTCGGACAGGGACCTGAAGCAGGGGAAAACTGGGCCAGCCAAGAGTTGATGATGGACACTTCTGGAGCAAGACATTGTAAGTACTTTCACCTTCAAATGTATTGAATGTTGAGAAAATATATATTAGCAACTTTATCATGTTATTCTGCCTATTGGCAACTGTATTTTGGAACTGCCAATGATCAATATTTGACAAATAATTGCACATTTGCAAAAATGTTTGCCACTGGCCCACTGGGGCCAACAATAATAACACTGGCCCACTGGGGCCTACAATAACAACACTGGCCCACTGGGGCCTACAATAACAACACTGGCCCACTGGGGCCAACAATAATAACACTGGCCCACTGGGGCCTACAATAACAACACTGGCCCACTGGGGCCAACAATAATAACACTGGCCCACTGGGGCCAACAATAATAACACTGGCCCACTGGGGCCTACAATAACAACACTGGCCCACTGGGGCCTACAATAACAACACTGGCCCACTGGGGCCAACAATAACAACACTGGCCCACTGGGGCCAACAATAACAACACTGGCCCACTGGGGCCAACAATAATAACACTGGCCCACTGGGGCCAACAATAATAACACTGGCCCACTGGGGCCTACAATAATAACACTGGCCCACTGGGGCCAACAATAATAACACTGGCCCACTGGGGCCTACAATAACAACACTGGCCCACTGGGGCCAACAATAATAACACTGGCCCACTGGGGCCTACAATAACAACACTGGCCCACTGGGGCCAACAATAACAACACTGGCCCACTGGGGCCAACAATAACAACACTGGCCCACTGGGGCCAACAATAATAACACTGGCCCACTGGGGCCAACAATAACAACACTGGCCCACTGGGGCCAACAATAATAACACTGGCCCACTGGGGCCTACAATAATAACACTGGCCCACTGGGGCCAACAATAACAACACTGGCCCACTGGGGCCAACAATAATAACACTGGCCCACTGGGTTTGAACTTACTGGACCAAAAATATTTTTACTGTCCCTCCTTCCAAAAGTTGTAATGTTATCAGTGTTACAGCATATGACCAAATACTTTTGTTACTTAACATGTTTAATCCTTTATAAAATACATTCTGGAACAAGGCGAGTGGCTTCTTAGTTGCTAGGTAGGTGGTGTGGTTGTTATAAGATGTGCAATCACCTAATGGGCATCTGCATTTGAATTCCTGACCAGTACGGTCAAGGGTCCTGAAGACTGATCGGCAGTGTGTCTAAGTCTAAAGAATGGTTTTGCACTGAGGTTAAAACGGTTGCTTTCGCTCGTAGTTATCCTTCACTTGAGTGACTCATGCTAGTTTTTAAATATTTTATTGAAAAACAATACCTGACAGGAATGCGTCATATTAATGCTCAACTCCTGACTTGCCAAAATCGTGTAAAGAGCTGCAAGGTAGTCACTTGTGCACGTGCCAGATGAACAACTGGATGTCAAGTTTATAACGCGGTTATTATTATTTCAAACCTAAATTTCTCTACAATGGCCTGATCGGGATGGTGACTTTCTAGCGTTGTTATTCCTGACCCGACATGATGGTTATTGTGGAGCCCTGCAAGGGGATGCATTGAAGAACGCAAATGAACCATTGTCCTCCATTCAATATCCCCCAGGTGCCCTGATGTAACAACTCTCTAGCTGTAACTACAAGCGAGACACTACGTTTATCAGGTAATGACATTAAGATCTGATGTTCTGTTCCTAAAACATATTAAAATGGAGTATTTGCAAGGATTTGTTTCTATTTTTGTTATTATATTAATGTTACCAATATTTCACTATTGAAAGTACATCGGTTTTTGGAGTGTATTTAAAAGAAAATGCATTTTGTTGCACAGAATTGGCTTTTTGACTGGTACAGTTTGGTTCTCAGAAATAACTGAAGGGGAATGGCCTTGATATGAATGATATTGTTCCTTGTCTTTTAAAACACAGTTGATATAGTTCCATAGTGGTTGAGTTATTCATTATTCTACAAAATGAATGCATGCAAGAAACTACTAAAATATTAGTATTATGCGTACATTCAATGTTTGTTATTTGATAGGCCTGCTTGTTTTGCTTTGATCCCACATCAGGTCTTTCAGTATGGTTTGTCATTTATTTATTTTTTGTGGCAAATAACATGTCTGTCACAACTAAAGGTAGACTCAGCAAAATGTCATTGCCATGAGTCGCACCAGATTGGTATGAGCGAGACACAGGACCGGTCCTGGCATACACACAGTTTGCATGAGGTTGTTGTAAGGCAGGCCCAACGCAGAAATTGACCCACTATGCGGTTTAATCTCTGCATTTGTTCATCCTTGTGCTGAGTCTGCCTTTAAATAATATTTCTTGAATAAAATTAAATGTAGTTATTAAAGTAGTACATGCCTGATTTCCTTGTTTTTTGTGTCATTGGTTACTAATGGCAAAGTTGGTTGTCAATAAAAAATTTAAATCTGTAAAGATTGTTTATTTAGTAAACAAATACTTTGTATATTTTAAGTCTGGGATTTATTTAGACCTGGGACACCAGATGGTGTAATTAGTGATGAGGTAGAACAGAACCAGATGGCTCTGAAGTATTTTATTGGGAGTGGAGAGAGTACACAAGGGTGACCCTGTAGGTGGAGGTCTTGGGAGTGGAGAGAGTACACAAGGGTGACCCTGTAGGTGGAGGTCTTGGGAGTGGAGAGAGTACACAAGGGTGAGCCTGTAGGTGGAGGTCGTGGGTGTAGAGGGCCTGAGCACATACCTCTTTGACCTGCCCTTCAAAGCAATTTGTGAACTGAATACTACCGGGCTTTAGTCTTTCATCTTGTTTACCTCGGCATGGTTTGGTACTGAAACAATAGAGGACATGTTGAAGCAGGTGGGAAAAACAGTCTGGAAAATAAATTGAAGGGGCTCTCGATCCCCGAAATGTGCACAGGTGGATTACTTGTCAGGCGAATTGAGGCATCGGTGTGCTATGACTAACCACCCACTGAAGTTTATGATGTAGTTTTAAACAGTTTACGTTAAGGTATGTTTTTAAAGAGTTCTATACACATTTTTACACAGTTGGAGATATTAGTAAAATCTGTATTTATTCATGATTTAGAAAAAGCTAACATCAAACCATTTAAATGGTTTACATTTTAATCTAAAATGAGAACCATGAATGCATTTGTATACGGTTGTCAGTTAACATCTATAAAGCTGAAACAAGATATTGATAGCTTTACCATCTCCACCGTTCACACACGTTTTAATTTATACACAAATTGCAGTCATAATGCTGTGAAGAGATGAAAGGGAGTATGACTGGAGAGATGACATATGTAAACAGAATCCTGCCCAAATCCCTAAAAGAAATACAATGATAGGTTTACTGAACACCTACACATCCTGAATTATTTCTGTTTAACAGGATGCTTAAGGTAACTAAATCACTGCATGTTCATTACAGAAGGTTCAAATAAATACCTGGTATGCAAACAAGGTTCTTTAGATTTTTATTATAATTTGAACTGAAATTGAAGATATTTTCCTCATACTGGCAATGTATACAATTGGTTAAATTTCACACAACTCTGCAAATGGCTATTCAATTCAAACAAAATCAATACTCAAGATGGTGTGTTGGAGGTATACAATATTTAAAAAATTATAACCCTCCCCCCTCACATGACTGGTGAGAATCAAAAGTAGGCTTTTTTATGGTTTCAATTTTCTACTGTACATCACACATAGAAAATGCCCTCTTGGATAACAACAAATTAGCAAACTGCTACTATTAAGAATAGTTCTGTTTGGGAGAGTTATTTACAGTGAGGGTGCACACTCAAATGGACCCCTAGACCTAGTAAACCAGTTTACATATGTGGAATAATGGCATATTCCAATGTTGCCTAGATAAAACGAAACCCACATTATAAGGAATGAAGAATATACAGTGCATTGCAAATCAGAATGGACAACATCAATCCGTTTGAATCACTGAGTAGTGTAGGAAGAAGATTAATAAGACTGGACTTGTGAGGGTGAGCATTTATTTCAACAAGAAAAAATTAAAAGTGTGAAAATATGTAATGCAGAAAGAGCATAAAATAACACCATAAAATAATCCACATTACAGTAATCTTAAAAAAAAAAAAGAAAATTAAAATGATCAAAACTGTTCCTCTCTGACCCAAGAACCATTTTACAAACAAAAATATATTCCCCCTTTATGTGGTCTCAAATGTGTTTTACTAGTATAATTAAAACGTTTTTCTTTTTTTTCTTTCTTCTTTTTAACAGTGCTTTTATCGTAACATCTTTGATAGTTTAGAGGGAAATCAAGGAAATAAACGTCTCTCCTATTGCATTGAATGATACATCTAAATCGTTCCTAATGCTCCAGTTACTCGAAAACAACAATATGGGAAAACTAAAGCGGTCTCCCCCCGTTGCTCAGTCGGCTGTTGGCGGTCCTTTCTGGGTTGCTAAGGCTCTGGTCTACTATTTTGTATTAAGTTCATTTTCCAGCTCCATGAGTTTTCTCGAAGCCTTGACTTTGTTAGACACCTCCTTGCCTTGGGAAAAGAGTCGCTGTCGCTCCTTAAAGGTCATGCTCTCTGGGGTTATGCTGTTTTCTTGTTCTGGACCACTGCAACAAGACAAATGCAATCCAACTTCAACGGTACCATGTTGTGAATTCGTACAAGTCAATCTGATGGCCTCGTTAAAGTGTTTTCAGTTGAATTTGAGATTAAGAGTAAGAGATTCCGGCGACAGAAAGCCAAGGGTGCGTAAAGGAAATATAGCAGGACTCACCCTTTCGTCCACTTTTCTCGCGGATCTTTGTAAACTTCTCCTGATCCTACAACCGCTGTCGTGTTTCCAGTGTACGAATTAAATCCTGTGTTCATTTAATTGGGGAAATAGAGCATATTTATGAATGAGCAACATATCTTAGCATAATGTTGGCAGATTGAACCCATATTCTGTTTTAAAAAGCTGCTAGGTACAAAAAGTTTATATTTTTAACAATGTATTTCCTGGGATGCATTAAACTGCTTCAGGATGTAAAGCACAACACAATTGTCAACTATAAATCAACCATGCAGGCTACATCTCATCCAATATCTGTACCCAGCAACTTTCCAATAGCTGTACCCAGCAACTAGGGAATTAGTTTAGCGGACAGTGCAGCGTCTGCGAAACAAGTGTGGGATCAAAGGCGGAGGTCATCCCCCACGGCAACAGTTCCAATGTCACCCTAGTAGGTGATAACTAAACCATATCAAATGGCTGGATGGTAGCTAGGAGCTCATCAATGAGCCTAAATGAGGACAGCTTTAGTGGGGCATTGTGACCTGGAACCTAACACCACTGACCCGGCGATGACCAGCACCTCTGACCCACAGTAGGCATTAATCAGCAGGCTCATGTGTCCTTGTGTCTGGGTTGGCCCGACATATCTCATACTGACCCAGCAATCTCACTACTAGAATCTGACTCGTCTGGTCACGTTCCAACACTGCGTGTCCGTACGTACATGGAAGCATAACCAGAATCCAAATGCATGTTGATTTTGTTTCAGACGAAACGGACCGGCAACCACAAGGCACACACACACACACATTGACATGATCCGGGCCAGAACTCCACAGGCAGGGTCAAGCTCTCCGAGTGGACAGAACAAAGTCCCCACACAAAGGGCCTCTTTCATGGTCGCTTGATTTCATTATCATCAGAAGCCAAATGTAAGTTTTTACAGAACAGTACCTCGGCTTCTGGCGTTGCTCTACAACATACCAGTCACCCGCAGGTCATTCTATATTCATGAGCCTTAGAGAATGTTCTCCTTTCATTCAAGGAGAGCTAGCGTAAATACCCGCTGCTCCCAAAATCGACCATTAGTAAGATTTCGGCTGATATTCCTTTAAGATAAAGTGGAGCAGGAGGTGGAATCTGAGCGGTCTCATAACCTGCAGACAGAAATCTCAATATCTGAGAGTTGGGCTGCCCTTCAGCTTGATGCTGCCTGTGGATTCATCTGCCTTAATGTGTTGCGGAGGAAGCCAGCCGATCGGGTTGAGGCTGGCCCACAAAAGCACAGACAGACAGCAAGAGACAGGGCTAACAGACATCAAAAACGTCAGACAGGTGCAGAGACCAGACAGTCATAGCAGACAGACGGTGAACAAACACGTGAGCTTTGAAAGGAGAGCAGAGCAAAGCAACTGAGGCAGTAGAAAGCAGATGAAATGGGGCCGATTGCAGCAGGCTTGTAATTCAGAGCAGCGAGGCCTTTCGCACAGGACGGCCGGGTTGCAGCGAGCGTGGGTTCAGCGCAGCGAGGCTTTTGACGGGAGCGAGGCGGGGCTTGCAGATTTTGTTGATTGGGGTTTATAGCGAGGTTAGTGATTGGTCCCTCATTTTGAGTGATGGATGCAACACGTGAACAAAAGGCCCAGACATCATTCATCCAGGGCCTCTTGACTCGGTTACCCTGTGTTGCATTACTGGCATCTTTTGTCTATGGCTGTTTAAAGTGTTTACATCTGGGGGGATTGCAGATGCTCAACATAAAACACTGAACATTTCTGCATTTAGGGAAACAAACTTTTGAATGCTCTTTTCTCCAAGATATAATATTAATGCTTGTTGGACAGAAATAGATAGACTACATCTAAAATAAATCTAAATTAATCTTTGAATAGCTTATGGAAAATTCACCTTTTTTATTGGTTGTTGTCCTGAATATATATATAAGAAAGTTAAAATGTTCACCAGTAGAGGTCACTAAGGGCTGGAAAACAGTAAAGATTAGGGACCATTGACTAGAATAAAGTGAAGTAGCAACCCACACAAAACAAATTAGTGATTGGTTGGGAAACGTTGACAGAGCTTTAAACAGCCACCAACAAAGACGATGCCTCACTCAACAGATCTTTTCCCCTTTGCCAAGTATGTGTGGTGACTGAGTCTGAGGAGATCCCAGTGACTGTGATGGATGAGATGCCAGTGTTCCCTAGAGCCAACCCCACCACCAAGCAGCCACGAGGGGGGCGGATCCAAACACACATGGGCAGGCGAGGAGCGACAACACCAACAGTACTATGATTGGTCATCTGGAGCGCGATCACTGCGAATCACGGGTCGGTTCGTGTGTTAATCGTTTGCATTTACTCGCTAGGAGGATGATTGGCGGAAGAGGAATGAGCGTAAGGGCCGAGACGATTTACTGATTAAAAAAAAAAAAAAAAACAGTTGGATTTGCCTTTGAAAACTAAATTAAGAGGACAACACAAAAAAAAAAAATATACTAATGATTCTAATGATTGGCAACTACAAAACAGATGTGCCGGATTGTCGGAGGAGAGAGAGAGAGAGAGGGAGAGAGAGAGGGAGAGCGAGAGAATGGAAGTTAAGACACGAGGTCCTCTACTGGGGAAAAAAATAAAACGGGGACGGACGACAACCACACAAAAATAGAAACACAAAACCCCCCCCCCCACGTAGGAGTGAATGAGACATGGAGGCGAGCGGGACGGAGGCGTGGCCTCTCTCTGTCTACCTTTGGAGGTCGGGAGGAAGCCCAGGCTGGGCCTGATGGGAGGGGGGGGGGGCTGCCCTGCAGTACTGTTGGCATTGACAGCCGGCGGCTGGAATGAGCTGGACAGAAAGATCCCGTCGGACGCGGGGCGGGGCTTGCACGCGGGCGCAGGCGGCTGGGGCTTGTGCGCGGGCGGGAGGTCGCCGTAGGACTTCCGGGTGGCGGAGAGCTTAACCTGACCTGCTAGGCCCGCGGCGTCATCATCCTCCTCCTCGTCACTGTACGACACAAACTTGGCCGTGTACAAGGTGTCAGGGGAGACGACCTGGGTTTTGAGGTAGGAGGCGTTTCTCTGAGGCGGGGGTGGAGGAGCGTTAGTGGAGGGGGAGGCGGGGGGAGGGGAGGTCTGAGGCTGGTAGTCCCTGGGGAGGGGAGGTCTGTACAGACCGGGCTCATCGGGCGTCAGTAGCCTGCGCCCGGCCTCCTCGTGCTGCCGGCGCCTCCCTTCTTCCAGGCGTGCGTAGTACTCCTCCTCCTGTCTCCTCTGAGGGAATAGGGAGAGCCCGTTAGTGTGGCCTGTCCTCACCTGGACACGGCTGCGTCGGAGTCTGCTTGAGGGAGGCCACTGTGAGAAAGTTCTCCTTCTCCTCGTCTGTTCCGTGTGTGTGTGTGTGTGTTGAGAACCCCCAGGCCATGAGGGACATGGAGGCCCCCGACAGGTACAAGCGGTGAGGGTCTGACCACTCCCATGGACTGACCTCTAGAGGGTTGCTTTGGTTGTAGCCCAAGAAAGGGCCCTGCTAGTGTGAGACATTGATTTGCTCTGGTTTCTGTACATAGATCCCCTGGGTTAGTGTGTGTGTGTGTGGGTGGTGGGGTGGGTACATGTTGTTGATGAGATGATGGAGGGTGAACAGAGACGACGCGTCACACACATGGCCTGCCCTGACCCCAGCAGGGGCGGGACGGTCCAACAGCACTGCAACGTAACGCCTGGCGGAGCGATGGCGGCTACCCAACAAATGGAACATTCTACAACCACCCGACAGACAAGTGACTTCCATGCTCTTGAAGGGGGGGAGAAGGGTTACATCCATAACGTCACCAAACGAGGGGGAGCCTCAGGGGGACATGCAGTTGGACACGTATGCCGTTAATACTGGTATTACCAGAGGTCTGAGGGTGACTCACGGGAAGACAACGACGGAATCAACGGTCACACGGTGAAAACAAAATGGCACAAGGGGTGTCTTGACCACGTCACATGACGCCAGAGGAATGGATGATTGGTGCTCTCAGACCGCTGGTAATTCCAACGCAAAACAGACATAATAACAGTAATCGGGACCGAGGACACGAAATGCTCAGTGCTCCAACGTCTGGACTCTGACGGACCAAACAAAACCAAGAACCATTAAGATCAGTCAGCATCCCGTCTGCAGATTGGCTGGCTGGCTGTGGGCCGTCCGCCTTCTGGCCCAATGACACTTCCCCTGACTTCAGATCACTGGCTATTACTTCAATCAGTTATCGCTACTGGATTCCTTGTTATTCCTCGAACACATTCGGCCTCCTCCACTGCTTTCTGATTGGTTCCTTGCAAGTGGGCGTGTTCACAGCGCTCCGCACAGGTTCACTTACAGCTCCAAGGGTGACCGACCAAACAGGAACAGAACAGTGGAGACCTTGAAATACGAGTAATGTTAGCAAATTATAAAGAAATGACCACCTCAGTCAAGGGAAGAGGCCCCGCAGATATGCCTTTGTTTAGGCACTTGTGTTTCATGAGGTAAACTACACTTAAGCTGGGCTGTTCCCCACAGCCTGATACTATAATTGCAGAGAAGTCATGTCTCTCTCTGAGTTTTACTATGATGTCTTCTGCTTTAGAACCGAGGGGTGCTTTCGGTTTTAAATCCTCCTTTTCACCCAAGGAGGATAAAAGGACAGTAAATACTGAAAACCAGCCGTCTGGATTTCAGTGAGGTTCATGACATTCATCATACGTTTATTTGTATTAAGTCTCGATCAAGCCTGTCTAAACAGAAATAATGTGTGGGTATTAAGCGGCAGTGTGCTGTGGAAGGTGTGTACGTGAGGTTGAGGGGTTCCTGTCGGGGAGGTGTACCTTCTCGTCAACCTCTCGCCTGGCCCGCTCCTCCTCTCTCCAGCGTCTGTCCTCTTCCTCCTTCTTGGCTCGCTCCTCTGCCTCGCGCTTGCGGATCTCCTCCAACTGCTGCTTCCTCCGCCGTTCCTCGTCCTGCAACTACACACACACACACACACACACGTCAGGAACTGTACAGTCCTCATAACTGGTGCTTGGATATGAATGGGTTGTGCATCGGCTCACACTGTGTTAAAACAACATATACTATTCAAGTGTGTTGAACATGTGTGGTTTGAGGCCTTTGCTTAAAACACAGAACTGTAAATTAGAGCTAAACTATACTGCCGGTCTGCAGCCTGCACAGTGCCAGTCAGTTTACTTTAAACCGTCAGTCTAACCTGATGTATTACTTCAGTCAACAGCGTTTAAACACTCAAATCAAAGCTCCAGTGCAACGCTCTTCAGGACACCCTGCCAGGCCAGCATCTACACACATCCGTACAGGGACTAATTCAGCAGAAGGACTCCCCCCTGCGAGGGGCCTCGGTCTGGCATCAGCTTTCCAGACAAGGGCCTGTCCTGTTGAAGAGGTCTGACCCTGGTTAGTGTGGTGCAGCGCGTTATGCCTGGTATACGTCTACTGGTTCTGTGGTGGGGGTTCTGCAGACAGACACATGGTGACAGCTGGACATGCACAACTAAAAACACTGACGTGCAGCAACGGAAAACGGCATGAATGGGCTGAGCAGGGATACAGGAGCCCGGGTCGAACTGACGTCAAGATGTTGGAACAGGACAGACTGGGACACGCCCACGAAGGGCCCACCGGTGTTGTTCACACGGGCCCGGATGGGTGGAATGAAGTGGACCGACATGGAGCAGAGCGATGGTTACCGCCCACGTGCAGGAGAACACCGCTGGGGGCGGGACCACAACCATGGACACACCCCCACAGCAGATAAATACGACCTGCGCTTCCCTCAAACAAAGTGTCTAGCCAGTTAGATTGAGATGTCCCATTTTGATTGTTACTTGTCTTTGTGGGAATAGTCCCTGGGTTTATAAATCACGTTGGGGTATTATCTTTAAAAGCACCCGGGTGGAAAAACCTGGGTGCCTGTCAGACAATGCGGCAGTCTGGCTATCAGAGACCCCCCATAGATGGTTGGTTTTCTGCTCCAGACAACATGTGTACGTCATGGGAAGATAGCATGTAACCAACCGATTGTCAGACATCTCGGCTGAGCCACTGTGTGTGTGTGTGGTCGGAGACTGAGACTAAGATCTGTCAGGAATTCTAAGCCTTTGTTTTGTGGTGTGGCATATTATGAACGGATCCTGGTGTCTGTCCGATAGGAAAATGGCAATTATGCCATCCTGGCTGTAAACAAACAACAAAGCCAAGGCAAAGATCCATTGGAATCTGGTGGAGGGGAGAATTGGGTAGATATGGCCTGACCACAAATGTCTATGATGTCTCACATCATTACACGATGGGGGAGAAACTGAAGAGGTATTTTAACTTTACACTACAATAACTTATTGACATATGTTGGTTGTCTGCGGTAGCGTCGGTCTATTATGACAAGATTTGTCAAAATACTAAACGCAACGTACAGGCATTTAGTTAGATCACCCTTCAACAGCAGCAGTTATCTACAGGAGACTGACAGGGCTCCACATCCTATAAGCATTGGAGGATGACTTCAAGGTAATAGTGGCACTTCATTCCGTAAAACCCGCCCACCTCGCCCCACGAGCACAGCGGCCGCCCCCATAGGCCAGATGAGAGGGAGGGGACAGAATGAGCGAGAGGAAACACGGGTGGAACCGAAGAGAGGAGAACGTACCAAGTCTAGAACAGAGATTGCTGGGACAGCAGTCTGCTGCAGGAAAAGAGAAGAAAACAGATAGAGAAAACAGGGGTAGAGAGAGTAAACAGGGGTAGAGAGAGTAAAAGGGTAGAGAGAGTAAACAGAGGTAGAGAGAGTAAACAGGGGTAGAGAGAGTAAACAGGGGTAGAGAGAGTAAACAGGGGTAGAGAGAGTAAACAGAGGTAGAGAGAGTAAACAGAGGTAGAGAGAGTAAACAGAGGTAGAGAGAGTAAAAGAAAAGAGGGCATAGAAGATAAAGGTGAAACATTGCTAGCCAGGGGTTTTGGACGCAGCAGTGATGTGGCATCGTTCCGCCCCCCGGGTGGGTCTGCCAGCGGCCCAGCACACCACCTCCTTCCTCCGAGATGGACGGTGCTCCATCACGCTCCGCACAGTCTCACTAAGAACCTCCGTGAAGCACCCAGTTTACAGGAGGCGTTTCCACCACCACACCCCCGGGGCAAAACCAAGACAACCTTTCTCCCTCAGACAGACAGAAAGGCAGGGACTCTGAGGAAGGCTGCTCACTACCTCCTAGAGTAATTGAATGGGCCGCCGGGGCCCAAGGTCACAGCAGACTGGAGCCAGGAGCGCTGTGACACTGTTGACTAGAGGGGACTGGTTGATATCAATCTGATGTTGGCTACGGGGACTAGCGACATTAGCTCATGTTAGACGGCACGCTGTTCCATTTCTCGCATGAATAATGGAACAATACTTTCGCCATTTTGTTAGACCAGGAAAATGAGATGAATCATTTTGAAAATGGCCAATATGTTGCAACAGAAAACAATTTGTACTTTGCTGTAATTCCATGTAGCGTCGCTCCACCCCCCCCCAGCCCAGCATGGCAAAGCAATGAAGTAAGCATGTTGCAGGTGCACATTGCAGAACATTCATTGGAGCTTAATGGGGGTTCCTGAGGGGAATTCCATTTCCTATCCTGTACCCATTAAGCCCAGCTCCATTTCCCACTTTCCCACTGTACCGTTTCCCATGACCCGCCCCGGCTTGGTATGAGAAACGCCCGGAGGTTCAACATGTTCTCGGAGCACGTTATTTACAATGGGTCAGGAATAATGGGACAATGTGTTTCCTGTGATGAACATCTGTCCCCGCTGGTCTCCATGGACACAGCTTAGCCCCCCCCCCATCATTCCCATGACGTACCTCCATCATGTTCCCCACTGCTCCTATACTAGGCCCCGGTTCCCCAGGGGCGGGGCTCACCCGTGCTCTTTTCTCCGCCTCCAGCCGCTGCATGATCAGCATGGTGTCCACATCCTCCTCGTCGTCCTCGTCGTCCTCCTCGTCGCTCTGCTTGGACTCCTGCAGCCTCTTCTGGAACTGCCACTCCAGCATCAGCTTGCGGAGGCGGTCGCTCTCCTCAGCCGTGCGCTCTGGCTTGGCCTGCAGGTCCTGGATCTCCTTGTCCAGGAGGTCCACGATGTGCAGCTGCTGCTGCTTCTCCAGCTTCTCCCGGGCGTCCCTCTTCCAGGGGTCCGGGGACAGGCTGTCGCTGGACGACAGCTTCTCCTGGCTGATGGTGATGTACTGCAGGTCGCGGCGCTCGATGGTGCGCGGCTGCTGCTGGGGGAGGAGCTCCCGGATCACCGTGTCCATGGGGTTGCCCTGAGGGGGGAGCGTGGCGGCTCGGGGGAGCGTGGCCAGTCTCTCGGGCCTGGGGGCCTGCTGAGGCGGGGGCTGCTGGTGGAGGTAGGGCTGGGGCGCCTGCTGCGTGGGCGACGATGCCTGGGGGGAGACGGGCATCTGCTGGTGGGGGGAGACGGGCATCTGCTGGTGGGGGGAGACGGGCATCTGCTGGTGGGGGGAGACGGGCATCTGCTGGTGGGGCGCGGGAGGGGGCAGCACGCCCCCGTGTTGGTTGTTGTGGGGCGCGGCGGGGTTACGGATCTGCCCGAGCTTCCTTTCCTGCTCCCTCCTCTTCCTCTCCCTCTCCTCCTCCAGCCGCGCCTTCTCCTTCTCGTACCAGCGCTGCTGCTCCTCGCGCTTCTTGCGGTCGGCAGCGGCGGCCTGCTGCTGGGTAGCCGAGGGAGGAGGGGGAAGGGGCAGGTCCGGCTGGGGGTCGTACTCCTGGTAGTGCGTGGGGGGCGGGGGAGGAGGCGGGAGGTCTGTGCGCACCGGCTGGGCGTTGAGGCCCGGGTGGGGGGTGACCGGGACGGGACCAGGGCCGGGGGTCTTCCAGCGTCCTGGGCCACTCTTGTGGTTTCCCTGGGCCTTGGTGGAGCAGGAAGAGTAGTTGAGGTGCTCCTGGCTGGAGGTGGAGGACTCCACAGAGGAGGAGACCTGGTGGTGGTTGCCCCAGTGGTCCCCGCCGCCCCGCTGGTAGTCAACCTCCCTCTGCTGCAGGTGGACCAGGTCCTCGGGACGGAGGCCTGCTGGAGGGTAGCTCCCCGGGAGGTCACACAGCTCCTCCTGAGAGTGAGTTACCCGCTGACAAAGACAAACGCCTGTTACTGCTTGAGTCCTTTACTCTGGTGGGGGGTGGTTAGGGTTAGGAGGGGTGGTTAGGGTTAGGAGGGGTGGTTAGGAGGGGTGGTTAGGGTTAGGAGGGGTGGTTAGGGTTAGGAGGGGTGGTTAGGGTTAGGAGGGGTGGTTAGGGTTAGGAGGGGTGGTTAGGGTTAGGAGGGGTGGTCACCGGGAGCCCACCTGCATGGCCATGTTGTGTTGGTCCTCCAAGGGGCCAGGGGGACCCCTGTCGTCAGCGTATAACTGCCCTTGAGCCGGACCCATCCGGTCTGTAGACTTGGAGGCTGGGATAGTGAAGTATTCCCTGGGGTAGGTCTGAGTAGGGATGGGGTAGGCCTCCGGACGGGACGGGGAGGGCTCGTCCTGTAACGAACATTGCTACCATCAGACCGAGCATCTACGGTCGGCTGACTGGAGAGATCGAAGATTGTGTCTTTGTAGTCGCATTGCGAAGGAATAATGTTACTTCAAAAAGATACATTAGTTTGGCTGAAAGACGCATTAAAAGACCACTGCATCTGTGGTCGTGGTCCAGATCTGAGGAATCTGTTAAACATGATATCAGATTGCGGTGAGGGAGACCACTGTATCCTGACAGGACAGGTATGAATGTTGGTGAGGCAGCAACACTGCTGGGTGGTGAATCAATGACAGTAGAGCGAATTCGGATTTAATTAAAGGGACAATGGAAATAGATACATTTAATTACACTGAAAAGAGAGATATTTTTTATTACACAGAAAGAGATACTTTTAATTACACTGCTTTCGTTTTTTTGTAGTACTAATCAAAGTCATAATCTAAGTAGTAATCAAATCATCAAACTTAGTGCTTATATTAGTAGTAGTGTTGGTTATTGCTCTGATTGTGAGGATTAGAACTTATTCAAAACAGGAACTAGTGCAACACTGCCAGATCTTTGTGTTAAGGAGTTCAGGCCTCCCCGGTTGGACCTGATTTCTCACACAGAGTAAACATTCTTGGCAAGGACACGTGCCACTGAGACATTCCCCTGGCTAGTGTTGTTGCTGACTACTTACATCAGCACACAGGTTGCCCGTGGAGACGGAGGTGATCTTGGTCCCTGGTCCTCCTGGGTAGACCGCTTTCGGCCCTGGACTCTGGCTCTGGTCTGCATGGGAAGCGACCGGTTAGAGACAGTGACATCCTCAATGGTGATGCCCATCCTCCACATCCTGCCCTGGGCTTGAGGCTTTGGCCCAAGCCCCCAACCAGTGGGTGAAGCTGATAAACACACACTGCCATGGGATTCCCCAGCCTCTTCTGACATGTCATCACATTGAAACCCGTCTACTCACTGGCCACGTTGGGGCTGGAACGATGGTCGGCCCGGTTCTTCAGTAGCCGGTCCTCCCCACTCATCTTTGGTTCTGGGTAGGCCTGCCAGTCACCCTGGGGGCTCTCCGGAGAGCCGTTCTGGGCTGAGTTGTTATACAGTTCAAAGCCTTCGCTCTTTGGTCTCAGTTTACCGTTTTTGTCGCGTCCACCTTGTGAAGCTTGGGAGGAAGCCAAAGACGGGGTTAGGATTCACGGGCCAACCAGAGCAGGGACAGCGGAGATCCAGAACGATCCAGTGTGAACCAATGCATTTCTGACATTTAGCACACACTATAAAAGCGCCCAACAGAAGGGACGTCGTGTTCATCCAAACAGCCCTGTACGGTCCACAGTGAGGTACGATATGGGGAATAGAGTGATATTCTGACAACATATAGACCTCCTACCTCTGGGCATCATAGGTGAAGGCTGGTTCAGGAGTGTGGCAAGGCCGTGGTAGATGGCTCCCTGCCTGGCCACCTCCAGTGTCACCACCGAGCCTGTCCGGGTCATCAGCTCTGCAGCCCTGACAAGACAGGACAGCACATGCATTTACGGGACTTGGTGACAATACGCTGGACTGGAGAGACTGTCGAATGCAAGGCGAAAAGCCATAATTATTACTTTTCTTTGTCCTACAAAGTAATTATGTTAGATTAATTTAATTGTCAGGCGCTTGACCAGCATTAGTCTGGTTTCTCCAGAACACCCTAAACCAGCTGGTATATATATATATAACAATACTTTGTACAGTGGCAGCTGCTTTTCTTTGTGAGCGTGTATCCTGATAGTACCAAGTACAGCTGTGTAAAGAGAGGAGTTCACACAACTATCAGGAAAGGCTTTAAACATTTGAAATGCCGTAGCATTCCAGAAGATGATTGTCAAACAGTCTGTTTGAAGCTCAAGGCCTCAAAGTTTACACACACACACACACACACTCATCCACCCACCTCCCCACCATCAAAGAAAACAAAAGAACAACAAACATTTAGAATAGATTCTGTTGAGCATTTAAGCACAATTATGACTATATAATGAGCCTTTAACAAAAAGACAAATACTTATGAAATTACTCTGTTCCAGTCTGTCATGATCCTTGTTTGCGTATATTAGATTAAATCTGAAATCAAACTTATGCCAAATTTCTATTTTCCATCTTCCACATTTAGCCAGGAGACAAGCCAGGTGGGCCAAAAGTGTGTTTCACTGGGTAGTGAATAGTCAGAATAGTGTGTTTCACTGGGTAGAGAACAGTCAGAATAGTGTGTTTCACTGGGTAGAGAACAGTCAGAATAGTGTGTTTCACTGGGTAGTGAATAGTCAGAATAGTGTGTTTCACTGGGTAGTGAATAGTCAGAATAGTGTGTTTCACTGGGTAGTGAATAGTCAGAATAGTGTGTTTCACTGGGTAGTGAATAGTCAGAATAGTGTGTTTCACTGGGTAGTGAATAGTCAGAATAGTTTGTTTCACTGGGTAGTGAATAGTCAGAATAGTTACCTCTCTTGGGAGAGGCCAACTAGACTACGACCATCAACACTCAGCAGCTGGTCACCTGCAGCTAGACGACCGTCCTACACAGACACAGACAGAAAGAGGGGTTTATAATTGACAATCATCATTGTAGTGAGTCTGTAGATGAGGTCATCCGTAAATGAGGTCATCCTGTAAAATACTACAATTGACTCACCATGTCGGCCGCTCCTCCCTTGACCACAGACTTGATGTAGATCCCCAGCTTGTCCTGTCCGGCACCCTGGAAGAAAGACACAAAGACGCCTTCACCATACAGGCCTGACGGACGGACACAAAGCCCGTACATGTAGATGATCTGCCTGCATCCCTTGGCCCCTGCGTTCTGTGGTGACTCCTGTGGAGCGGGAACTAAGCCGCTGGCATACTGGACAGAACCAGTAGACTGGGAGGAACATTTTTAACAGCAACACACAGAATGTTTAGTGTTCACGTCGCACAATAGGTCCCACAGCTACCGCATCACTATCTTGGAGACATCCGTCTGCGGTCAATTGAAAGCAAAATGGAACCATTCATCTGGAGTCAAACGGCAGCGGGACAACGGACATCCATTGACGGGACGCCATTAGAGTCAAGGTCAGAGGACATGATCTAGGCTGGAGGCTGTTTCAACTTGCTACGCAGACCAATTTAGGTTCCCTTTAATCTTCAAAACATGTAAAACACACACACACGCGTCCCTGTGCCATAAGTAAAACTCCATCAAGTTCAAAGAAAATCCCATGTGTATTCAGAGATAATCCCTAAGAGTTTTATAACAGTGGACAAAATATGCTGAAACGATTTTCCCATGGCTTAGCTCTCCAAAGGTAGCAGAGGATACCACCCAATATGGCCAGGGAAGCGCCAGCTGTAATATTTGGGGAAGATCAGGTAGAGATCACATTGAGCTGCCTGGAACAGTACTGTCTTGTTCCATTTAATATCACTTCATGTGAAAACAAAAAGGCCTGTTCACATGAGACCATTCTGAAGAGGTTTCACCTGTACAAACACAAGTCCAGAAAATGATAACTTTACTTCTAATGCCCGTCTCCAGAAGTAAACTCAACGTCTGGACATTGCAACAGGATCACGAGAGGGGACATGTCCATCGGCACCTTTAGAAACCTCGGAAAACACATTGTCAGCGAGCTTCTTTAGACATTAAAAGGAACCAGTCCCGTTAAGTCAATGCTTCAATTGCTTCAACATGCACAAACAAACCAGTCTCCTGATGACAGATTTGAGCGAAACCATGGCATCTTGAAACGACAGAAAGTCATGGCCTCAACATCAGAACCAACGGTCCTGTAAGGTGCCAGGGATAGTGGGTTTAAGTGTGGAAGAGCCTGTATTTACAGTGTCAACATTCTAAGATGAGCACTAACCCTTCTTGTAGACAGCATCAAGAAGGATGTCTGTCTTTTGTTGTGACCGAGTGTTACACGGACCGAACATGTTGAGTCTAGTCTGTGAGTCCGGACCTAGCACACACCAGACATCTCACCCCTGCATCCCAACACGAACAAACCTCGCTGCAACCCAACACAAACAAACCTCACTGCAACCCAACACAAACAAACCTCACTGCAACCCAACACAAACAAACCTCACTGCAACCCAACACAAACAAACCTCACTGCAACCCAACACAGACAAGCCTCACTGCAACCTCACAGTTATGCTTTGCCATTGATGGTTTATTAGGCCTAGAAACAGTGACGTAGAGCTGGGACGAGAAACAAGCTAAACCGTTTCGCGGATATCATTCTTACGATAAACAACGAATAGAGCTACAGAGATGTAACGTTTCAAATGCAATATGTTTGCCTACAAGAAAGTAGCAGTTTCACAATCATCAACTTCAAAATACATTGTTCAATAATGTAGCAACTTCAGGGGAAGGTAGTCCAGATATAAGAGACTCTTCTCCAGTCAGACCAGTGTGTGCGCACAACTATCAAACTAGACTCCAATGGGACACAAAGCCATACTGTGATCTGTGCTTTCCTGCCACTGGGTTAAGCACCGGAAGGAACAGTAAATCACACCAGTGGAGAACTAAGGGAGTTGAGTATAATATACTGCAGACATGCACAGCTCCGAGCTGGTCAAGCTGATCTCCACAGCGAGCCGCGAACAGCTCTATCAATACATGCATTCATTCCTTGGGGCAGAACCACACAATGTGAGAAAGGCCAGGAACCAGTGGCCTGGTATCATTTCCTGAGAATGTTTCATGTAATCTCTGTCGTCATCTCGCTTTCTAAACTAACCAAAGCTCTGCCGGTGAGTTAAGCAAAGAAAACATTCCCTCGATTCTGATGATGTTTATTTGGATGCCCATTAGCCAACACCAACGGCTACAGCTGGTTTCCCCAGCGACAATCGCGCGTCGAGCACATAGGAAAGGGACCATTAACACGGGCTCCCCATAGTAATGATCTGTTGCGTCAAACACCTGCTGGGTTAGCGAGCACATTTCAGCTCCATCCGCTCCACCTGCCTGTCTGGGGTTGGAGGTGTGGTGACGGTTAGGAGACGCCTGGACTCTGGCTTACTACTGAACAGACGGGGGTGGGGGGGGGGGCAGCTACTTGGAGCAAACTCAGGAGAGTTCTTCTATTCAAGCCTTCCATTTTGTCTCAATAACCTCTCCTTGTGGGTCAAACAGTGTCTACCACCAACAGAGGTTGTAGCGAGGGACACGCTCACTTCTAATCAATTCATGAAGACGGTAGTTGATTGGGGCGGGGTGAGCTAGGGATCTTTCAGGGGTTAACTCCAACCAGATGTGCTACATGTCAGTCTGATCGGAAAAAACGCGTCCAAACGAGCTCCAGGAGTCCAACCAGCTCCACGGAACAGCGGGCATGGCAGTGAGGTGATCGGTTACCTCCTGGTGCCTCTGGTTAGGGAGTGTTAATTACCCACCACGCCGTGTGCCTTCAACCACTTATGAGTGTGAAGGTGACGAGGCGGGTCTACTGAAACACTGCTGCAGCTCGTCGCTGAGGATGAATTCCACTAGACTGACTGGTGGCCGAGTTCCTAGTAAACAGCCGTGTGGTTGAGTCTCTACGATCCACCCAGGAAATGGACTGTGGTATGTCCCAGGGCAGGACCGGCAGGCTGGACCAGAATTCCCAGAAGCAAGCGCGCACACGCATACAGGCTACAGATCACAGTCCCACCTCACAAAGAACTAGCGTAGCAGGAAGCATAGCCCAGCGAGCCCAGAACACATCCTCCTATTGTTACTGATCCGAACATAAAGGAGAGCCCCCCCCCCCCCCCCCCCGCATACCTGCTTCCAGCACTACCACTTCACCGCCGTCGTCTCCCTATCTACAAACAAACAAATCAGCTAGAAGTTCCATTTGGGTTGAAAAGCACACAACGGAATTGGTTCGGTCCTCCTCCAGCTTAGTAAATAGCTGGTCTTGGGTTGTGGTCAGGGGGGGGGAAACCAGGGACAATAAGCAACTGGACTCCCCAGTGATGTAGGGGGGGCTCAGGATATCCCCTGCTCTTCCTCTGTACGACAACACACCTAACTGACCTCACCAAGCACGTCTGTAGCCCAACCGTCTGAAGACACACAGCCAAAACCAGGTCTGGTCGGAGAGCAATCAACTACTAGGGGCCAAAGGTTAAGCAAATCAGGCCTCGGGTAACATGCACGAGAGGAGGTTCTGGACTTTGTGTGTGTCCACATTCATTGCATTAGACTGGCAAGTTCAAACATTAACTACCTGACCATGAGATAGACGGGAAATAGCTGAGTTGACCATGGTGGGTCTGTTATACACATAGCAACATGAACAATTGGAAAGGTGGAGTTTATTTTTTGCAAATGTACATACTTGCAAAGAATTTGAAGTGTTACAGAAAAAAAACCCATTTATGGTTGAACAGAAAAACACTATTTAAGGTTCAACAGAAGAAGACTATTTAAGGTTCTAGAAAAAATTACAATTTAAAGTTCAAAAGAAAAACACTATTTAAGGTTCAACAGAAGAACAATATTTATGGTTTTACAGAACAACTATATTTATGGTTCTACCAAAACATAAAATTCAAGGTTCAACAAAATAAAAACAATTAAGGTTAAAAGGAAGAACACAATTTAGTGGCACTGAAAAACATCTGTGTCAGACTGTGAAGCGTAAAGCAGTAGGACACACGGAGTGGAACAAGATCATGACATGAGTTTCCTTCCATTACCTCTTCCCATCCTTAACCAGCCCCTGTCCTGCCAGACAGACACACACACACACACACACTTCCAGCTAACCACCAAACACACACACACGCAGTCAACTACACAAAGACAAAATCTCCACCACACTCACAAACACGCCGTTTTCCACCCACCTTATGAACACAAACAAACTTTACTCGAGGCACACACACACACACACATCCACCCACCTCGCACAAATACTCTGTCACACACTCATTTGTTCCCATCAGAAGTGAACAGAGAGCGTCTCACCGACCAGTCCTGCCTCCCAACCACAGAGAACCACATGGTGAGTGCGGTTCGGGCCGCTCCGCTAGCGCCGGCTGGAGCTCAGGCTGAGGGACAAGAACCCAGCCCAGATGTGCAGCACGGGCACACCAGCGACGTAGAACCAGACCCAAGCACTGACAAACGAGGAGAAACTGGAGCGCCTCAGTGCCCGCTGCTTTGGGACAACATGTGCCACATATAAGCCCGGTAGGAAATGCCACATCCAGTGTTACAGGACCACTCCACCAGTTAGGGTTCACTTCCAGAACGTTCTCCCGTTGTTTTCCAACATAGCGTGACTCTCCCCGGGGTTGTTTCCACCTTTACTTCTCTCTCACGTTGTCCCTCGCTTCTCTAGCCTGCCTTTCTGTTGTCTCCCGTCCTCCACTCCCATTTCTCTCCTAAACTCCCTCCCTTCCTTCCTCTGTAAGCTCTCTCCTTACCCCCGCCCTCTTGCTTTCGCCGTCACACACACACACACACACACACACATATATACACACATACAACACCTCAGGTTGAAAACAGCAGTAAAACCGAGGGGATGTGGCCCCAGCTCTTCAACCGGAGGACTTTGCTTAGAAAGTAAACAGTTCAAGGATCCCACCCCAACCCCCCCCCTACCACCTCCTCTCAGACTCCCACTCATCTGGCAGAGGTGGCCCCAGACACATTAACCACACAGCCCAACCCGGGTCGGTTCTGGGCTACGACGGAACAGAACCCGGCCCGTCTTTCCCAAAAACAACTCAGTCTTCTAAATGAAATAATTCACCACTTTGAAAATGATGAAACTATATAGGCGGTAAGTTGATGGCGCCGTTGGACCAAAAGGTGAGGGAAACCACAAGGTCCGGACACAATAGGACTCCTGTTTAGAACCAGGGACTTCTGGAACATAGGAGGAACATCTGGCACGCTTTTGGGGGAAAGATTTGCCTATCGCTCAGTTGTGACTTGTTATTCTCTCCATCATTATCTATTGTTACAGCAATGGTACATAGTAAACAAGCCCAAAACAGGACCCAGCACAAACCAAGACTCTTTCATTCATCCACCCACACTAACAGAAACTGCCTGCTGCACATGAACAAAATGCTGAACCCTTCAGTCAGGACCTTGACAACGGTTTATTTTGGGCAATTATGCCATCAACAGGCATAAGCTCAAAAATAACGCATAAAAACATAAATTTCTGTGTTGTTGCCACAACACCTCGCATGGCACTTCTCTTCCAGTCAGGAAATCACAAACCTCTTTATTAGGAACCTTACGAACAGCGGAGGACTGAACAGCGGAGGACTGAACAGCGGAGGACTGAACAGCGGAGGACTGAAAGCTATCTTACCTTGGCGGCCACGATGCTGAGGCCCATTCCATTGTGCTTCTTCAAGGTGACAGTCACAACTTCTGGGTCCTTACGCATTGGCTGCAACGAGAGGAGACCACAGCGTTAGTTCAGGAAATCTCCTCCAACTGGAGTGGCCAGAGCGGTGGTCCCCGAGCCCCGGTGGGCAGGTCAGTCGGGCTTCCGAAGGGCAGGACGAGCTGGGACCTGTCTCTGGGACGTTCTTCCGTCAGAATGAGGCGCTGGAGGAGGAGGAGGAGGAGAAGGATAGACACAGAGGAGGGTCGTCACAGAGAGCCAGGCCTAGGAGACCGCAGCGAGAAACGGCGGCTGCTGGAGAGGAGTCAAGAATGAAAGCCACATGCGCTTGGCTCCAGGAGCCCTCAATGGGCTCATTTAGAAGGGGGACGGCCTGAGACTAGGGTGGGGAGAGGGTGAGAGCAGGGCGGGGAGAGGGTGAGAGCAGGGCGGGGAGAGGGTGAGAGCAGGGTTTCCCACACAAAGAGGTACATGGACAGACAGCCTCTCACTCCCACAAGCACTCCACAGCCTGCAAGGCAAACAAGTGCTCCCTGTCAGCTGCAGAGCTATGCCGTCCAGCAACATAGTTCAGAACGTGCGTGTGTGCCATCAAGACCACATGAAGTACCAGGGCTGTGGTGTGTAACCAGTCTTTCTGAATGCCATCCGGGTGACTTCACCAAGGGCAGGGCAACGGTGGCGCTGAGACTAGCCCGCTTACCATGAGTAAACAATATGTCCATTCTCCAGGAAGAAACTCGCTCCTAACTCAACAATATGCACCCATTTATCTTCGCTTCAGCTATTTTGCGCATTGTTACAACACTGTAGCAAGTTGATAAAATATCGATGTCCTTTAAAGTTCTAATCTTAACTATTACTTTTTTACCCTTTGTAAGAAAGTGTAAGAAGGTATGGAATATATCTATTTTATAATATTATACCATTATATTTTTCACTTGCTTTGCAAATCTTAAGAAACACACCCCAATCCAAAAAGCCCCTTGCCTCAAAAATGAACGGAGTGAGTAGTATTCAACCGTTTTAGTTTTTTCACCCGACAGACTCTCCTAATCAACTACTATACAGACATTAGTCAGGGAAACCTTCAGACACCTTGATGGTTCGTCTACCCAGAGACCCCCGGCCTGGTTGTGGGTCTGACCAGAGCCTTAAACGGCTGCTAACAGGGAAACACGGGACCACCATGGCGACTGTGGATCATTGCCGTGGTAACTTGAGGCCTGTTGCCACGGTGGCCCGTCTGGCACGCGACCAAGGGGCCGTTAATCAGAACCTCCGTGGAGCTTAAACGTTTAGACGCCCCCACGCCCCTCCCTCTGCACTTACTGCGCCTGAGTTGGGTTGAAAGGAGAAAAAAGGAGAGCTGGGGAAAAACAAGGCAATTACACAGGAAGCAGGGCAATTATGGGTGAAGGAGATCATTTACTGCCATTCCAGAGGTCCCTGGTCACTAATTGGCCTCAGTGGAGTAATTGGTGTTGATTGAAAACGAGCAGGAGTGTGGGTGTATGTATGGGGGGGGGGGG
>JACXGK010002606.1:42577-52974 GCA_016801125.1 Novumbra hubbsi | reverse complement strand
CCCAGTAGGCCAAGACAGGCCCAGTAGGTCAGGCCCAGTAGGCCAGGCCCAGTAGGCCAAGACAGGCCCAGTACGCCAGACCCAGTAGGCCAAGACAGGCCCAGTAGGCCAAGACAGGCCCAGTAGTCCAGGCCCAGTAGTCCAGACCCAGTAGGCCAGACCCAGTAGGCCAGACCCAGTAGGCCAGACCCAGTAGGCCAAGACAGGCCCAGTAGGTCAGGCCCAGTAGGCCAGGCCCAGTAGGCCAAGACAGGCCCAGTACGCCAGACCCAGTAGGCCAAGACAGGCCCAGTAGGCCAAGACAGGCCCAGTAGTCCAGGCCCAGTAGTCCAGACCCAGTAGGCCAGGCCCAGTAGGCCAGGCCCAGTAGGCCAGATCCAGTAGGCCAGGCCCAGTAGGCCAGACCCAGTAGGCCAAGACAGGCCCAGTAGTCCAGACCCAGTAGTCCAGGCCCAGTAGTCCAGACCCAGTAGGCCAGGCCCAGTAGTCCAGACCCAGTAGGCCAGGCCCAGTAGGCCAGGCCCAGTGTAAACACTCTGAAATGCATAGACACACCTATGGATGCGAGGTCTGGCCATCCTTTGCATAACAATGTTTGAATCGTGTTGAAAGGCTTCAGAGGGTTTGTTAAGATACAGTTTTGTATTAAACAAAAATTGGAGTACAACACATTTATATTCCAGGGTCCGTTGGGTTACGATTGTTCAATTGAGCTCATTAGGAATTTGTAAGTAGGATTTTTCAAGAATGGGAAAATATAATTGAACTATAGATCCAAAAACGTCTGTAGCAACTCTATCTTGAATTTTAAGCGTTACCTTGCAATGACACTCGCATACCAACACACAGGTTCTTGTCCTTCTGTCCTTGTGGGGGGCCTGAGATTGAACCCTGACCCAGGTTTCCATTTCCCTAATCCTAAACCTAACCCTCTTACCTTTACCTAACATTACCCCATTAACCTACATTTTACACCTACATGTAACATAGGCATAATGCCTAACACTAACTGGTAACTCCTAAACCTAAAAGCAATCCCAATTCTAGTACTATTCCCAAGTGTACATTCTTCCCTAAACCTAACCTCTAACCTGGAATGCTCTTAACCTAGTGGTCCTTTCCCCGAGAAAACCTTGTAAGGACACATTTGTCATGTTTTACAATCTTCGTGGGGACTGCAAGTCCCTACATGGTCACACAACAGGACATTCTGAACATGCACTCCTAGCCACACACAACCTTCACTGTTGGCAAGGTGCACCTCAGCACAGCAGCAAGGAGCTACTGATCGGCTTGACGTTTCACGTCTGTAGATGCACGTAATACATATTTTGGATGGCAAAATGGACAGAAACACTGACAGGCACAGCGAAATACACAAACTAGGCATACGTGTCTGATTGTTTAGCTTCAAATTATCTAATGGACCTGGGGTCACCTTGGTGGATTTTGGGCCAGATATCTTTTTTCCCAACTTGGCCAGGGCTGTTGCTAAGCAACAGTGAGGTGGATTTTTTTACTTTTTCAATGCGGCAAGAAATGCCCTGCTGCTGTCTGATATAATGCACACCTGGTTTTCTGGGTCTGTGAAACCCATCTGGCTATTAAAGTCATAAGGCCTGAAGCCAGAAATACTAGCTTCTAAGTCAAACAGATCTCACAATAAAGCTTCTGGAAAGATGTCTGCCGATGGGAGGCTTTCTGCATTTTGTATTGAATATAGATTTGAAATGTTTAATTTGTCAATACTATTGCAGGGATGGGGTATTAGAGAACAATTAAAGCTGAATGCATGTGGTTGGTTATGGGTGACATGACAGCACTTAAAAAGGCCGATCGACAAACCAAAGAAAAATATTGTACCAACTTAACCTGATGACCTTCATCCGATATTTTCTATATATACACTCATTTTTGAATTATATCAAAATAATAAAAGAAATGTAAGTAGATTAAAGTTATCCGCTCATGCACTTGCACACTTCCATTTACTCTAGTCTTCTTCTGATCCAAACGGGAAGTATCCTTAGCATTACAAACATTAGACACAGTCACACCACATTCCACCACCAGCACCGCCAGCATCACACCACCACAAGCACGTCATCAACAGAGTGGAGGGAACGACCAATGGGTGTGGTGAACTGGAGGGTCGTGTTTCCCACAGACACCAGCATAGCGGTCACCACGAAAACATGGGAGAGCAGAGATGTCCAAGGCTGATAACAAAACAATGCAAGCGAAGAAGGTAAAATCAAAATCAACAACACCAAATCAACATAAACCGGGATGCACACGAGACCGGGTTGTGGGAGGGCTGATGTTGTGCTGCGGGACAGGAAATGACCGGTCGCCAAGCAACAGGCAGGCAGGCAGACCACCAGTAACAACAGTTGAAAGAAAAACCAAAAACCAGATTGGGTAGGTAAGGTGAGGAGGGTCTGAGAGGGGGTAGGGTAGGAGGGGGGGGTTGATATAGAGGCCTGGTCGACATTGACACCGGTCGGTCGTCCTTACTTCGGTTGGGGGAGTTCCAGAGGGTGGCTGAGGACTTGGACAGCCTGTTGTTAATGACAGGGTCCACCTGTCTCGGCAAGTTGACGGTGGAGGCCGAGCATCTGCCTGCACCGGAGAGAACGCAACAGACAACAACTGTTCAAGGAGGGCCGGCCGGGGCTCGGCGGGTCTGTCAGACCCAGGCCAGTCCATCCACGTGTCCTGCTGATGAAGACGCCCTCGGTCTGTCTCCGTACGTCTGTCTCTGTCTGTGTCTGTCCGGATCGTGCGACTGACAGACCTAGAGCTTTAATAGGAGAGTAGTGGACCATGCCAATTGTTGTTTTGACTATACATGTTTGGACGTCTGCTCAGACAGACCTGTTTCGTTGTATTTAAACAGGCCTACGGCAACTCATTGATTAAGCAGTCCACTCTGACACAAACGCTGTAAAGTCATTTTAATATGGGGAAAAAGATTTGGGAAAGTTTGGGGTAAATTTGGAAAATTGAAATAACTGAGGTTAATTGGATAATGGATGTCATTTGATATACTAAAACCCAGTGACAAATCCTTTAAGATCCACCAAACAAGTAGGAAAATGGGCAGAAGTAGATCATCTTTGTTGCTCCAAAAAACTGCATTGACTAACACAACCCAACAAACACACACACACACACACACACATATTCCTCTTCACTTCAGCGAGGAGAGAAGTTCCTTGACCCCAATGTCACAATGAAAATCTTGAGCAGTGTTGGGATAAGGGGCAGTGATCACTGAGTCGGTTCCTCGCGGCTCTCTGATAAACCCAACACATAGCAGTTCGCAAAGGAACTCTAATGAAACATACACACCTCAACCACCACATCAACCCCTATGTCTCCTATTTCTGGATTCTACCAATTGGCAAGAATCTGGAAGGGGGAAATAATGGTGGAATCAGCACAGATCCAGAGTTTCAATCATAAGGACAGTTAATGATCCGTACAAACGCTGCACCCGTAAAACCAACATGTATTTAACTTGAATTAAAGAAGCACTCATCCAACTTTTCTGGCAGCCTTATCCTACCCAGACAACACCTCAGGAGACTGTATAGGAATTAATAAATCAATTAAACGAGAAAGTCCCCTACTTCTCCGGTTCCAATCTGCTCAATGAGAGATGCTACGAGGTCATCGTGCTTCCACGTGGTTGTCACAGTCCTACTTACTTTGTCTGCGGGAGGTTTGGTTGAGACCTCCAGCCCAAGACCATCTCTGCTGACGGATCTCAGCCCAAGACTTTTTGGTTGACTTCTTGATGGCTGCCTCGTACCGCTCCTGTGGCAGGGAGAAAGAGCGACAAAACTTGTGACTCACTCGGACAGCGATGGAGCATTATGTAATGTTTCTGACGTCTGATGTCATGTTTCACTTCCCCAGTGCCACCTCCCCGTCTACCAAGAGCAAAAGCGGAGGTGAATGTAACAGAGGGGCCTCTGGCGCCGACCCAGTGGTGAAGTCACTGCCTCGTGGCTAGCAGAGTCATTGCCAGACCTGGTTTCAAATCCTGCTCACGGATTAGCCCAGCAGCCTCATGAAGGGGCGGTGCAACTGACCAGGCTTGGGCACCTGTGAGCTCAACCGTGGTAGAAAGCCGTAGAGCGCATTCATTCCGGCACGTGAGGACTTGAGTATTGAATTCCGTGTTGGGTGAGCGGCGTGAAAACACACAGGCAATGAATGCGTTTTGGAAAGCATACATGTAGCGCGAAACATCGATGGTCGGAAGTTCCGCTGGGAAAGGCGTAATTACGAAATGGGATATGACATAATTAACAGTGCATTCCGTAATTCTATGTGGTGTGGGCGGCCCTCGGCCAGAGCCGGGTCTGGCCAGCCGGACCTGAGGGCAGGCAGTGTGGTAGATCCCACCTTGTTCTTTTCCAGCTTCTGCCTCTGCTTTTCTTCCAGGAGGGCTCTGCGTTTCTCCAGCTTAAGTCTCTGCTCCTCCAGTCTCCTCCTGCGCTCCTCTAGCTGGCTCTCCCTCAAACGCCTTGCCTTCTCCTCCTTCTCCAGCCACTGGGCTTTCTTGACCGCTATGGGGAGGAAACGGTTGTTTAGTTACGCTTTTTTTCCATTTATACAGTGAATGTGTATATATATATATATATATATATATATATACACACACACACACACACACGTGTCTGGAAACTAAAAGGTGATTTAAATATAATGTCAGAAAATGAAATAAACAAACTAAATACAACATTTTGGACTGAACTATTCAAAATTCACATTAGCAGGAAGTCAGTTCCAGGTTATTACACTGTGGCTGATGTGCACAAGAAACATCACAGCTACAGCAGGCCCATCATTTACCAACCTCCGCCCTGGCCAGGGGATAACTTCTCCTCCTCCTCTGGACCACCATCTTTCGCAGCACAACCAGGTACTAGCAAATAACTCTGAATAACTGTGCACACCTCATATGTTGTTTATTCACTTGGGGGGAAAGCTGGCCTTGACATTAATGACAGTTTAAAGACACTAAAGACTAGTCCACTTGCTGGAACATTAACTAATGAGGAAAATAATAGAAAAAGAACACTATCTTTTGCAATTAAGTCTTCAAGAGGTTCATAGGTGTTAAAAGCAGCCATTTGGAAAAAGTACAATACTTGAATAAGAAGAGAAACCTTTGTTTACATCCTCCAGCAGTTCTAATCTTACAGAAGTAGAACTGTAATGACAGGAAATCAGTAGTAGTCTCCCACTGTGTTTTACTTTAAGAGGCACTGGCTTGCACACCACTTCTCTGGGGCTCATTTCTGAAAGCCACAATTAAAATGCAATCAGCCAGCTTTACTTAAAATCCCAGCATGCTGTGCACCAGCTGTGTGCCCTCAGCTCATTGGGCATCCCCAGAGAGAGGCAAGCCACATGTGCAATGCTCAGAGTGGCATTTCCTGTTTTGCAGTCCTCTGCCTGTAGGACTTCTACAATCTCACACATGTTGTTAGCAGAGTGGGAAGCAGGATACGCTTGAAGGGTTTCGGGGGCTCAAAGTGTATGGGTGTTTGATGTTCTAGGACAAGGTCCTAATTTATATTCTGTTCACTATTCCGTTGCCCATTTTACACAATGAATAAGCAAAAAGTTAGAATACTCTAGTCTGTACCCGATCCTTTATATTTCTTAAATCAAGTATATATTTTACCATCCTGGGCTATAATCCAATTATATAAATGTGCTGTCTGGCTGACTAGCAGATATACATGAATGCACTTTAACATTGCAATGACCTTAATGCGGATTTATATACAATGCCCCTTACATTACAGAGAGACAATGAACTGATACATATATTCCGCTATGCATTATGTCTTTGTCCTATTCTACATGTTTCATCAATATTCAAACAATAACGTCCCGTGCTAAGAGATCGAAACACGTAGGTGCTGTGCCATATGAGATCAGTACAGGAGATTCCTGCTTGTACAGACCGAGTGCGTGTTCCAAATGGCACCCAATATGGTGCACAACATCCAAACAGGGTTCTTAGGGCTCTGGACAAAAGTTGGGCACTACGTAGGGAACAGTGTGCCATTTGGGATGCTCTTAATGGTTTGCTGTTATCAGTGAACAAAAATCTGTCTATCGGTGGCTGTAACGGCTGGTTGGCATAGCGATTATGATGAGACTAATGAAATACGTAATTACATCTTATCTGTCTCCGAGACCGGTCGCATGTCGTTCACAGTAATGACTAGACTTTGGTCCCGCTGCACCCTGGGGGTACAATGGGGTGACTCAGTAGGGGGTCACCCCCGCCAAGGGTTTCTGCTAGGTATACGGCCTCAGAGCAAAGCAAGTTGGGCTTTGGACCAAGTCCTACGTTCCAAAGCGGCTTTTCAAAAACCACCTGCGAAAACACATCAGTTCGTCTTCTATTCCAGACATTATAATGTTCCTACCGAAGGACACCAAGCATTCATGCATGACTTGATAAGGGATGTAAGCGAATAATGTGAAGGACAAATCACCGGAAAAAAGAAACTACTGCAATATGGCGGGCTCATGAAACTAATCCCCTCGGGGCGAAGCGGAATGCCGCACGTTTTCCAGTGAAAACGACGAGGGCAACGAGCTGCTAACAGCAGGTCTGATTCATGGAGGGGCAAAAAAGGAAGGGATCGTTTTGAAGCAGAGGGAAATAAAAAAAGTAGCCGCGTCACCATCACAGGGTGGAGGGATGGAGGACGGCATGACTGTCGCCAGGGTGGCTCCTACATCCTTACCTTGAAGCTGAGTTTGCTGTTCTGAAGCAGCAGTATGAGAAAAGACAACAGAAAGCATCAACATCCATCAGTAACACCAAAGCAGAACCCCGAACCCAGAACAGGTGTAAGACAGGTCCCATTGTTAGAGATAGGAAGGCAGTTAAGGGGTTGCGTGTTATGAATGACTGAAGGCCAGAGTGCCGTCTAGTGTAATGGTCAGAAACTGGGCTTGTGGACGTGTGTCTTTGCCCTCCACAACAGGAAATCATGTCCGACAGGATAATTGAAAAGCCAATTATGTATAGGTTATAGGGCTTACCAATGTATTTAGCCCTCTCCTCTCTCCTCTCCCTGGCCTGCTTCTGACGTTGTTCTGTGGTCAGCCCATCTAGGCAAAGAAATAAAGTAGAAGAATCACATATACATTCCTGTCTACCTGAAACACTAATGACAGAGTCCTGGTGCACAGAGCTGCTGAACACACCTGTCGAGTATTAGAATTTAATAGAGGTTATATACTAAAACACATTTTGGAATGTTCTAATACACACATACATTCATTCAGAATGTACACAGTAGCTTTTAAAACTTTGGACACCATTCAAGGCATCAGCGGAGTGGTTTTGTAATGCAACCCTGTTACCCAAAACGTTTAGACGCTGGATTTAAGTCAAAGACGTGCAAATAATTGAAACCCCATATTGAATAAAAAATTTTACATTTTGATTACTCAGGCGACTGTTTTTCACTTCAGTCCATCTAAAATGGGCCCAGAGAAGGTGGTGGTGGTTCTGGATTTGGTTTACATGGTTTCTTCTTTGTTTTAACTTGCGTTTGTGGATGCAGGGACATACTGTGTTCACAGACAATGATCTTTGGACACCTAATTGGCCCAAAGATCACGTCCCGCTAATATTGGTTATCAAACTTGTCCTATGCGTACAGAGATTTCTCCATATTCTCTGAATCTTTTAATTATATTATGTACCATAACAGAGACTCTTCCAAAAAAGTGGGCATGTAATTTTCGAGAAACAATAAAATGTCTAAGCTTTCTAAATGCTGTCTTTGTACTATTTTCTATTGAATATAGGATTTAAATGATTTGCACGACTTTGCATTCTGTATTTATTTACATTTATGCAGTATTGTTGTTGCTATAATATTATACTACTGTTTTCATCCAAGCAGAGGTATACTTGTTGTCAGAGACCGAGGAACGGTGCTGTGATTCAGCTGTATGCACTGGGAATGGGGCCGGGGGGAAGATTGTGTCCTTTAGTGCAGCACCACATTCATTCTATGTCAAACGTATGCCGGCAGGTCTCCTCCGCCAATCTGAGAGGGCCTGTACTGAGAGGCACTGTTGCTATAGCAACGACCATCTCCTTCCCGACGGAAGGGTGAATTCCTGTGCCGAGGTTGGAGGCTGCATGAATCTTGAGACGGCTGGAGAGTTTTTCAGGAACATCCCACGCCTTGAGCCCAGAGTTCAGCTCCCAACTTGTCCCCCAGAACAACACTCCCCCGAATACTCTTCCAAAACCACACCTCCCGATTACACCACCAGAACCCCCCCCCAAAAAAACTTTACCAAAACCGTCCCCCCAAATGCTCCCCAAAACCACACAGCCTCACTACCCACACCCTATATAGTAAGTTTACATTCAGACCATACAATCTGTTTGACGTGGGCTGTAACGACTAAACAGCTTTTAGATTACCTTCGAACAATCCTTGTCTCAGTCCATAGGTACAGAGCACTGAATAGATCCCCATTCCTTTTAAATGAATACTAGCTTCTAGTCTTCCCAAAGTGTATTCCTAATACTGGAGGTCTAACACAAGGTTAGTTCCTCCTGTATTCCTAAAGCTGGAGGTCTAACACAAGGTTAGTTCCTCCTGTATTCCTGATGCTGGAGTTCTAACACCAGGTTAGTTCCTCCTGTTCCTCCTTCCGCCTACGTGTCTCAGTGGTGCTCAGAGCAGGTAGGTAGCCTAGCAGTACTGAAACAGCAACTGAAAGGTTACTGGTTCAACTCCCAGAAGCAACAAGGGGGAGAAATGTATATGCCCTTAAACAAAGCACCCTAATTGCTACTGCCCAGATAATGTATGTAATGTAATCGAGATAATGTAATCCGAACCATACCTCCTTTTTTGGGCTGCGGGCTGGTACCAGACCCAGGTGTACCAGGTCTGGCTTCTGTCTTTGAGGAGGGCTCTGTTTTGGGACAGGATTCTGTGTTTGGGGAGAGGTCTGAGATGGCTGAGTCATCTGGCGTTAGAAGGTCCTTCACCAGCACGGTGTCTTCAGTCTGGATGGGCAGAGGCTCTGGAGTGGGGGGCTGACCTGGAACACATCGATAACATTCACTGACATCTACCATGGGAAGGAAAACACATTGATGCAGAAAAGGATTTTCTTTGTGCTGCACATGTGTTATGTTGCCGAGTGTGCTGAGGAACAACATAAAAAAGAGGTGGTCAGATAAGCCATGCTCCGCAGATGAAACATTCTGCTTCTGACTGGGGTAAGGTGCGGGTGTATGAGTCGACAGGATGTCACTGGAATCCCATTCCACTACCATCATTGCCAGGCTCCAATGACCAGTGACCCTTCATAACAGTCATATTGCACACTTGCACATCAGATCGTCCGTAGGATACACAAATAAAAGCATGGGACCAACCTTTACCTCTCCCCTCTTGGAGGGTGACAGGAAGGTCACAACTAGTCAAAACACATCCTGTGGTAATTTCCGACTTCCGTTTTTATTACACTTATGCTCTGGCCTTGTATACGACCCAGCAGCCTGTGTCTATATCAGTGTGTAAGGCCCAGCAGCCTGTGTCTCTGTGTCTACGGCCCAGCAGCCTGTGTCTATATCAGTGTCTACAGCCCACCAGCCTGTGTCTCTCTGTGTCTATGGGGGAGAGCATGGAAGGAGTGGGACAGAGAAAGCGTTTGGGGGGATGAGAGAGGAGGGGGGGGCAAAAATAAAGAAAGTGCAGGGGGAGTTTCAGAGGGGAGATGGAGAGAGCGAGAGAGCGGAGGGCCGGAGAGTGCGTGGGGGGAGGGGATGAAAGATTGCCCACCTCCACAATGACCTGTTGAGAACCGTCTCAAGGGGAGAAAGAAGCCGTGATATAAAAGACAGAAAGAGGGGGAGGTTGAGTCAAACCGGGGAGCAGATAAATAATGTGTGATTCAAGACAAAGAAGAATGCGAGGAAGAGAACAGAAGGAATAGAGGAAGGGAAAGAGATGAAAAAGTGACGGAGAAAAATAAAGGAGGGTGGTGGAAAAACACCCTGCAGCGCCACATTTACAGGGAAGGACTATCATGTGTTGAACAAGCCTCTCCTATCTGCTGAGAACTCAGACATATCCCCCAGCTAGCATTGTCATATCCCCCAGCTAGCATTGTCATATCCCCCAGCTAGCATTGTCATATCCCCCAGCTAGCATTGTCATATCCCCCAGCTAGCATTGTCAAATCCCCCAGCTAGCATTGTCATATCCCCCAGCTAGCATTGTCATATCCCCCAGCTAGCATTGTCATATCCCCCAGCTAGCATTGTCATATCCCCCAGCTAGCATTGTCATATCCCCCAGCTAGCATTGTCA
>JACXGK010002606.1:0-42477 GCA_016801125.1 Novumbra hubbsi | reverse complement strand
CAATAGAAGCTATTATTAACAGTTGGCATGGCAACTGAAAGTAAGCCACAACACATCTACAGTATATTAAGTCGGAGAGAGGATGATTTCTTCTGAAGTCACATGTGTGGCTTGAATGACGCCGAGGGTTTGGGTCTGTTGGAACCGCAACTGGACAGAGGATCATAAAGAGAACAAAAATAAACATGATGAACTTGATTCAAAATAGAGAACCGACTGTGTTGAACATTCTGTTGGTAAAACCACAAAGATGTTATAATTCTCAGTTGGCTTGAGTCCGTGTTTTTTACAGTGAAAGAACGAGCAGATCTAAACTGAGAAGGTTGTTTCAGATTATTATCTTTATCTAGGTCAGTCTCATATACTCTCATGACCAGCACAGAATACTGTTCATTACATTGCCACAGTATACAACAAAACAAGGTACTGTAACTACTGTATAGATCCCACACTTTGAGAATGAGATTTAGGTGCAAGACAAACGCTTCAACAAAAAGTCTCCCAATGTGTCATATTCACCCAACATGTGTAGATCTCATCAACTAGGCCTATTCATGTGACAGGCTCCAACTTATTGTCACACAGATCCGGCGCATGGCACTGCATCCCCCACCCCCCGCACACACACACACACCCCCACCTCTGCTCTGCTTCCCTCTAAAGCAGCCGGCCGTCTCTGGTTTCTCTTCCCTTCTGACAGTTAAAAATAGGACAGAGCAGCTCGGAGTGCGATGCCCCCTGCAGAAAATGTCAACCATAAATGGGACTGAGCTTTTGCCGTTGGAAAATCCCATCGCCTGGAAGCATGCGACAGCAACCGCTGTGCCGGGCACGGATGCAGAAAGACCACGGGGGAAACAACGGGGTATAAAATGTAGGAAAGTCGGGACAGCGATCACAGACCTGCACTGGCCTAACCTGGGGGAGAGATGGAGGAGGTGGAGGAGGAGCGGGGCTTTCCAGCTGTACAGCAGACACGGATGCAGGTCAGAGCCTGTGATGGGGGCTTGTGTGTGTATAGCTGACATGACAGAGGGTGTGTGTGTGTATGATCCTTCAGCTGTAGACGGAGGGTTCTGGGCCAGGCCAACCTCAGGCATCCCCGGTATGTGCTCTTCCCCTTACTCTCTGTATGTGTTGGGCCCTGCTACTGAGAACCACATGTCCTCATAAGTAAAAGCTGCTAAACCAAGTGTAATACAGAGAATATGAAGACCCTCCCCTGGTCCTTTGAGACAAGCTAGTGGGCTGGGTTTAGTGTTGGGTTTAGGAGTAAAGTTTCAATGTAATTTTAAGGGGAGGGGGGAGATTAATGTGTTAGCAATACGCACATATATGGGTATAATAATACATTAACCCTATATATCGCCTTTCTGGGACCCAAAGACATTTACATTTGATAGAGACTGTGTATGTTATCAGCGAACAAAATTCATAATATCTCAACAGCTTTATCTGAAGCAGAGACATCACAGGCCTCCTAAAAGGTTCACATTGAACAGTCTGTCTCCAGGTTGTTTGAGCCAAGCATCCCTTCCCCAGTTTCACCTATGGCCGACCATTACCATTCAAAGAACACAAAACATGGATATGAAAGGTAATTAGGTCCAGTTGTTCAAACAGTGAACGTTAATAAAAGAACACCACCATTCCCTCTGGAGCCATCCGTGTCTGTTGTTGTCCATACTGAATCCTGTTAAGGTCAGCCATTTACAGACGTCATTCTGTTGTACTGCTTGTTTTAAGTCATATGTCAACAAGCCTATGTTGACATTGATACAATAACATGTACTTAAAGTAAGGGAAATAAATGTATTAACAATAACTTAACATGTTAATTATATTGATACAAGATCACAACACCTCACTGTCTATGTGGGAATACTTCCTAAATTAAACAAATTGGAATTCCTACAGTACACCCAAAAAAGATGGGAGGGTACTGAAGTAGTGCACTAACGCGTAAGAGGCTCAGGTTTAGGATGCTGCCTGTATCACGGCCTGTCTGAGTCACGTGACCTACTATATCAGCGATGGCCGTGCTGCCCAGGGACCAACGAGGAATACACCATCCATCCTCAGCCATTAAGAGGCGGAGAGACAGAACGGTTACAGGGAATCAGCTGAGTGCTACGGTAAAGACCCTCTGCCACGGACCTTCACTTAAAGTCCCCATCCGACCCCAGCCACAAATAGCCAGAGGCCCTACAGGGACTCACGTGAGTGCTAAGGATAGACAGACTCCCAGGGACCCAAAGGCAAGCGTTATACGTGTGCAGGTTAAAGAGGTGTGACACCCCCAGTCCTTCACTGGAACGAATCCAGCATGAAGTGGGTTACCCAGTCACACAGACAACGGATATAATACAGCACATGAATCATAAAGGGGTTTATCCATGATTTAGCGGTCCCTCTGCTTTTCTAAATAGACGAAGTTTGATCACAATTACGTCGTTAAAAGAAGGGCTGGGAAAACGGAGGCAGAGAAATTATTTGGAGCGTTAAGATGGAGCACCAGGCGGCTCCACAGAGGACACAGAGTCCATGTTTACAATGACACACGACACAGACTCTATTATAGTGCACTACACTTACTATATTATAGTGCACTACATAGAAATGAGGGACATTTGGGAGGCAGACAAGGAAAGGGGGAGCGGGTGTGGTGACTGTAGAGAAGCCGGGAGGGGCAGAGACCATGACCTCATCCTTGTGTCATCCTTACATAGGGTGTCATTAGTGCAGTGCATCGTGGGATTGAAAACAAAAGCGCCTGCATAGACATAATAAAACTAAAGAGAACAAGCTAAAAACAGAAATATGGACAGAACGCCAGACAACGAAAGACAGAGACAGAGATACTGCATCATACAGACACTCTAAGTGTCTACCACCGTTCAGCAGACAGTTCCTGCTGACAAGCAATCAGGTCATGGAGCAAATTCCAGCAGGGCTCCTACTAAGACCCATTGTTTTCTATCAACAACATTAGGCCTATTATGAATACATTTGTGTGCTAGTCTACTGACACACATAGACTGACATAGACACGCATAGACACGCATAGACATGCAGACTGACATAGACACACAAAGACCCACATGGACACACATAGACAGACATAGACAGAAGGTCACACAACCACACGGACACAAGAAGAGATAGAGAAGTAGGGAAAGAGAGAGATAGAAGGCGTATTCAAATAAAAAAGAGATATCAGGACAGCATTTACCTCTGTAGAACATTGCAATAATAACATGTAGATACACTTGTCTATTCAAATATGCCCAAGAAACTTAAGGCAACCACAGAGCTGGCACTGTCCTTTGCATTGTAAAGACAGAATAACAGCAAGTGTGCTGTGAGAAAGAAGTCGTATCATACCATTTCACAATTAGCCAAGGTATTTTGTGGATCTACAGGTAGCATTTTTGAATGGAGTTTGAATGGAGTTGACGGGAAGATTTAAGAGGAGAGCATCTGGTGTTGGTGTTCAGTCATCTGCTGTTAGGGCTCGGTCATATTGTAGGTTCAGTCATTTGCGTGTTAGGGTTCAGTCATCTGGTGTACAGTCTGTGTTGTGTGCTTGTGTGTGTGAGTGAATAAAAGCACACAACGAGTGTGCCACGTACAACATGTAAGATTTAGCTGGGTAAGTGTGTTTACATCATGCTATGTACGCGACACTTAGCAAACACGTGCCGGAGCTTATCACTTCCACTTCAAAGTCAGAACTTATGGAAACGGCCATGTGCGATCCAGATCTCCGGTCAACGACCCTGCCTTAGGCAATGCAACATAATCACGGAAACTGCTGCAGCATGTGTTAAACTCCGGCCCAGCGTCTTTTCAACACATACTCTTTCCTCCAGTCGACCCGTCTCGCCTGGTCCTGTCCACTAAACCCAACCTGTGTTCGGGGGTTTGACCACCCCAGTTCCTTAAAATAGAATCTCATGCCGGGTCAGAACTGCGGAAGTCCTGGTTCATACAGACTACATACAGCTGTGGCTCCCCGGAGCGTTGCACTGCCGCTAGCCGGGGTCTCAGGAGCCATTAAGTAGGGCAAACGTTAGCCAGCAACGCTAGCAGAGACAGTGACTTGGCAGGGCGTTGAGGGTGATGGGTCGTGTTTAATGGTATCAAGTGCAGAGCCATATGGGGGTCAGCTGAGAAGGGCCGACAACTGTCACCGCTCAACATGGCTGTCTGGCCTGCCTTCGCCAACCCCGTGGTGGAACCAAACAGACTTTCGTCAGCACTTGCGGAACCTTTTTGAAAAGGGGACATCTTACATTATAACAATGGAGGTGGGGATATTCGAAACATTCAAAGTGGCCCCTGCTAACAATGTTAGTTTACGTGTTTGTTTGTGACAGTGACCGTTTGAAGCTATAACCATGGCTTGATACTGACGTTGATGGGTAGACCACAAAGGGTAAACGGAGAGAAGGTCAACACAACACGTGCACAACCAAAAAGTGCCCGACTGATTTAAAGCAGAACTCATCAGATTCAACAGGTCACAAAGGCCGCAATTCTTTAATTACATTTACACATACTCGGAATTTAGCTTGGTGATGCTAGTGATACACATCATATCGAACGGAGAAGTCAAGACTGTGTGTCTCCAATGTTGAGTAGAGCATTCTGGGGGAAAGCCATCTGCATTTTTGTTGCATTCCAAAGGTTAACAAACACGTAAACACACGAGCTGTGTCTAGAACATTGTCTGCCTCGCGACGTTGACGAAATCTCTGCCGGAAAGGAACAAGAGGTAAGAGGGGGGGAGAGGAGAAGGCAGAGAGAACAGAGGAGGTCAAAGGCCATATGAGGTCAGAGGAGGAGGTCAGAGAAAGATGGAATACAAAGGATGTCATATAAACACAAAAGCAGGACAGAGGAGGAGGACATTGTAAGACAGCAGTAGGAAGAAACAAGGGACAAATCCCATGTCCCATAGTGTCCTATTCCCTCTGCAGTGCACTACTGTTTACAGCTGCATATCAGCAGTTTTTTGTTGGGGTTTTAAATTATAAATAACAGATTTGTTTATTCAAGTTTGTGGGATTTCTGTAGGGGGTTATTGTATATGCCAAGTATCAGAATGGCCAAACATATCTGATGTAAAAACAAAGTCAATTCAAGGGTCAATTATATTATATGCAAACAATCCAAGGAATACGGATGACGGACTACATTTGGAGAGGATTGGAACAGATGATGGACATCTAGTTATGGGGAACAGGACTGTAGCCAGAATGTTAATCATGGAAAACATGTAGCCAGAGTGACTGTTAGGAAACAGGGCTGTAGCCAGACTCTGTCAGCCATGAGAAAACCAGACTGTATCCAGATTGACTTTAAGAACCAAGCCTCAGCTGTGCTCTAATATTAGAGTCCTGTGACCAAGGTGATGGGCTATGGGGAAAGAGCGGTGTGTGTGTGATACAGTTTATCGTCCATCGGTAGCTACATGTAGAGTCAACACACACTTCTAAAACACACACACCTCATTTTAAAGTGGCCATTACAGAGGCTGCAGCTGTAGGCGGGATAATGGCAATAACAAATAAACAACAACAAGGACAGACAAATGCTACTTGGTTACCAGGAGCAAGACTTGATCAGGATGTCCGGTTTGTTCCCAGCAAGATGGCACCACTACAAAAGTGTACTAAGACTGTGTGGAATTGTAGCCATGTAAAGTAAATATATTTATTTTATTTATTTTATTCAGAGTCTGGGTCACCAAGTATTTCTTTTTAACTGTTTTTAAATAACATTTATTTGCATTCTTACTGTATGGAATAACACAAAAAAAAATCAGAAATATATATTTTTAAATAATGTTGAATACATTTATGTTAAACATGAGGTGAATTGTATAGGGACCAGTACAAACGCACTGACATAATAAAAAAATACATATTTTCTATTCTCTGACCTTAAAAGAAACAACGGGTAACAGAGATAGGTAGAAAAAGAGAAGAATTCTGCATTCTGACCACCATTCAGATGCCATTTCTACAAGCAAGCACAGCAAGAAACCGTATAATATGGATTCAACTGCATAACAATTACCTAATTAAACTTCAATAGCGCGAAGATGGTGCCCAGAGGAAGTGTGGTGTAAATCTGCTTGTGCAGCAGAATACAAACAGAGAGGAAAACATGCCTCTAGATATAGAAGCCAGTTATCAAGGACCCCGCTATCTAACAGACTAAACAGGTCATAGGAAATCAATATGATCCTTTCTGGATCGATATTTAGATAGAGAACCTTGCCTGTATAAAAGGATACAAATAAATGAAACTGTGGTAAGGAACATTACTGAACTAACAGCCAGATAAAAACAAGGATAGCATGGCAATCCAAATCACTAAACTAAATTAATTTATAACTAGGTCCGCAGTATGCTTCTGCATTAACAAAACGAAACCATGCATAACCATTTTGCATTCATTTGCATTAATAACCATGTAACCACACTTCAAAAATGTAATAACCATTAAATAAATTCCGTAGATGAAGTACATGAAATGCGTTGACCTTAATTGTCTTTCCATCTTAATTATTCAAACTGTGACCCCCCCCCCGCCCCCTCCCTGCTATTTCAATTAAACACACCCTAACAACGAGCCTCATCTAAAATAATATAGTTTAACAATTTAGTTTTAAATAGTGCACAAACACCTTTCAGCGTAGATACATTATATGCCAGGAAAGTATTAGATTTGGTTGTGATTGTGGGAGTCACTGTAACTGGTTTTCATCATCTCCCTTCCCGTAGGGTGGAAAGGCACGTGACAAGATGGAAATTGTCGCCACAATAAAATAGATCGATGGAACATGTGGGGACTACAGACACCCCAGTCAGATTCTCATTCATTTGCATTGACAATAGAAAACAGACATTGAAATGTTCTAGCTTGTGTGTTAGATCAGTCATCAATGACTTCAGTGCCTGACAACGTGGGTTGGGAATGGAAACATGAGTCATCCTCTGGATTAAGGCTACAATTAGTACTAAATGTGAATCCTAAATGGCCCCGCATTCCCAGTATAGTGCACTTCTTTTGATCTGAGACCTCCAAAGTAGAGAACTACACAAGGAAAGGGGTGTCATTCGGGACTCACACTTAGGCTATAGCGTCGTCCGTCTCAATGCGCTACAGAATGGTTGACTTCCTCTGGTTCCTGTTCAGGAGGTCAGCGTGGCCCGGAATGATCCCATCCGGATCTGCACGCAGCAAAGTAAGGCTGCTTCTGTGTGTGTGTGTCATGCGGTTACTCGGCCAGCTCGCTGACATGGAGCTGTGGAGAGCTCAGTGTGCCTGAGAAACACTGCAGACAACTCCCTGGTCCCGCTGACGCCCAGTGGGCACGCTACCAGCACAATAACCCCAAGCTAACTGCCCGCTTAACTCCTCACTCCCTCTGCTCAGACACAGCAGATATGGGCCTCTGGAAAAGAATGCCTCACATTCTAACCCGGCCCGTACACACCCATCCCAACCCTTCCCCCCCTCCCCACCCCCACGTACAAAGACGAAGTCCCCATCCGGCAACCGGATTGAGACATTACTTAGGTGGCGAGAACTTCAACAGTGTAACCAGGGTGGAATTGGAGAAGATCATTTCCTGTCCTCCTAGTTTCTGTCCTTCTATTTGTGACAAAAAAAGTATTCAATCGCAACCCCTATCATGTGTATCAATGTAACATATCAGCAATGCCTGATTGTTTCTCACAAGTTTATTTTTATGTTATAATATGAAAATAGAACATATTAACAAAAAAGAAAGTTGTGGAGGGACCACCTTATATAGTGCACTACCGTGGCCTGAAGCGGTGCACTACTCTAGAACAAGTTGGCCCTTGGGACGCATCGTACATTTCTAGACCAAATGTGATTGTGACTGCAGGCCAGGAATATAACAATAATATAAATAATATAACATGAGAAAGACCAAGCAAACTTCCAAGGGAATGTATGTTTGCCCACATCCCATAATTACTAAAACAAAAAAAATGTGTAGCTCTATAAAAAAAGTTAAACATTTCCAATAAAAAAAATTCACCTTCTTATAGCAGTCAGAGAAGATTCACCATAGGCCTTCAGATCCTAGAAATGTTCTACAGCTGCCCAACTGATATTACTTGAGAGGCTGCTTACTGCTCTGTATGGAGATGGCCCTGGCGTATCAGACTACTTGATGTCTTTAAGACTGTTGCTATCCGTTTATCTAGGAACTTTCATATAAATGATCATAACAAAACATATTTAGTAGGGGAATTCACGGCTATCATTATTATTTTCATTATTAATCAGTGTATCTAAAAGAGTAGTATGAGTAGTGTTGTTAATAAAGTAGAATGGTTTGCATGAAAAGAACTTCAAAAAAACCTCCTATCCTAGATCCTTAAAATCGAATTATATCAAGCTCTAATTTATTTTAGCATGAAGCGTAACTCAGTACACAATAATGAAATAACACATCTTACATTAGTGAAACAGGGCACCCTTGGGGGGGTTGGAACTCTTGCTCTATAATTATGCATAGCAGACCAGCACATAGTATCAGTGTTTCATACCTAGAACCAACAAAACCATGTTCATCTTCTACCCCCAAGACATAACAATGTTTAAGATGACTTCTATATGATCCATCAAATGGCTACCCAGTTCACCTGCACTTTTTCTGCACTATCCCTTTAGCACTGACTACGTGCACACAACGGAATGGACTCACTTACAGATAAAGTACTAAACACAAGAACACACGTAAGCACACGCATGCATATTGACGGCCCACACACTAACAGACTAGTCACATACACTGCTGGTACTGATCATTACCTCTCCTGTCTGCACCATGTGCTATGTACTAGCTGTGCCCCTGATTTCGATGATAATAAGTACCACACATGTTGAAACACTCGCCTTGTGTACATTTTCTTGACTAGGAGGAAAAGGGTGTCTCAATGGCTTTTGTTGAGTGCTTTCCACCCTGGACCCTTGTAGAAGGTGCTTCACTAAAAGTGCACTAAAACGGAAATAGACTGCCATTTAAGACGCACTCCTTTTGTGAGCTCCAAACAAAGCCTCTTTGAACATGTCCTATCTTGGTCTTTGGCTGCCTCAACTACAAAGCTTCTAGTGTTGGTCTACATAAGAACTCTGGTGTTTCCTCTCTTATTCCAACTTCCATTGTGGCCCACTTGCTAGCTACTGCGGCTTTGACACTAAATGCTAAAGGGAAGGCTAATATCTGACGTTGCCCGTGTCCAGCCTTCACGGCATCACTTCACCGGTTTCCAGAGGTATTATGACAGATGACAGAAGGTACCTTTACATTTTTTTGCAGGTGCTCTTCTCTGCAGTGACTTATCCACACCTGACAATAAGAATAAGTACATTTCCTTAGCCTTTAGTTAAAAAAGTCAGTGCCAGAAAAAGATGGTGGAGGTGAGGTCTAGGGGAGAATGCAACTGCAGTAATTCTGTATGCCAAATACACTTTATTCCTTAGAAAATGCACTACTTTTCCCCATTGCACTATGCAGGATATTGAGTCACATTCGGTGTTCAACTTATGTCAGCCTGCACTCTCCACCTCTCAAAACAGAGATCTAGGATTAGAATCTCTTCACGCAGACTCCTGTCTGGTTAGGCCAGGCGTCCAAGTCTGTTGGAAGGAAACAAACCTTAAAAAGGCTGAATCCATCTTCTGACAAGTCAGAGTGAAGGAATGCGTCTGTTGATTCAGCGCCACTGCCAGTTTTACTGACGAACATTCCTCCGAACATCATCAACACTGTGTTCAGTCTGACGGCATCGAGCCCACTTCGGTACCAGTGCGAGAATGTTCAGAAACCCCTTCGCATTTCTGTTCTTCTGTCTGTCTGTTTCTCTGTCTGTCTCTGCCTAAGAATGAGCGAGGCACACCAAAGCTTTTCCAAAACAGAGAACCAGGCTGTCCTGACATGGGACGGCCACAGTGACTGTTACCCATCGCCCAGCGAGCACTGCTGGCTTGCCCTCTCACACAAACTGTACAACACATTGCTGCACGTAACCTTGAGCTTCTACACACACACACGCACAGAGACAGACACCATCTGATGCACCAGAGCCATGTACTGGAGCCAGACGGTTAGACATGTGGAAGTGCCGCAGCGTGGTGTCTGCCGTCCGAACCAAAGGGAGGGGGAGGGTTCCCAGCCTCCGGTGACCGAACCCTGTCACAACCCGGCTGGAGGAGGGGGACACGCAAGGGGACTACAGCACCGGATTACTGTACGTCCATATGTGAGGGCCTATTGTATACACCACCAGATCACACATCCTACCCAAGTGTTATTACAAAGCATCACGGTGACCCGGATAGCAGTGTCCCCTGATATAAGCAGGTTCATGACTAGATTGGTGCGGTGGAGGGACTGGGTGGTCAGTTTTGCTGTTGAAATATTATTGTGGCGTTACCGTGGTGCTGGTATGTATGTTCTGCGATTTTGAGGTATAAGGCTTTGCCTGGACAGGAAATGGACAGGAAATGGACAATGCACAGACACCAATTAATGTCCATTGTTAGGCAAATTTGATTGGTACCATGTTTGTTAAGCTTGGTGGTAAGGGGCCATCAGACGCTTCCCCGTGAAGGATTGGTTATGGAAACCATAAGGATAGGCTCATCGTTGCAGTCTTTTTTTTTTAGCTCCCTGGTCAAGTTAATGTTTCAGTAAATTTCCTCATGAAACTACGGATTTTTTGTGCCTTAATATAAACTGCAAGTTGCCAAAAGGCAGCCACTTTAGTGATATAACAGCATGATGTCATGAAGGGTCGTAAATTTACGAGACATCAATGTTTTGTTTTCCTTTTCTGGCCTGTTGATTTTGATAAGACAGATGCCAATGAATCCGTGTGCATATATTTCTTTAACACGTTCACGAATATCCACATATTCACTTCAAGCACTCGATTGGATACTAAAGGGTTGGTTTGATCAATTAGCAGTAGGAACATGGAGTGATAAATGTAGGCTCTCGATTTTTTTCTTATATACTAATGAAATAACTTACATTTCTCTGTTAATGTCAGTTTTTCTTCAAATCTGTTTTCAAGATTGCTGTATTCCATTTTTTCCATTCAAGAGATTCGTAGTCCTTTTCCAGTTGCAGTCATTCCTTAAAAATGTCGAAGGACAGGAGAAAAACTCCCGGTATATAGTGAACACCAACACGCCCTTCGTAAATCCAAGTGGGGACCGTAGGAGAACACAAAATAATATAATATCTATACAGAAATCCAGTGAACCGCTGCGGAAAATCACAATGACAAGTATGTTTGTTATTTCCTCTTGATGTATAATCTGCACTACCAAATACTATAGCGGTGTTTTTACAGTACGGCTAATATTTAAACCAACTGAAAGTTGGAAAGCCGAAGACCGGAGAATCCTAACAGCTAGGCACAGGACTTGCCCGCAGCGCAGAACAGCTAGTCCAATATCCTAGCTGGACAGCCGTGTCTTTGAAAGACTGCACCATCTATGCAATTGCCTAAGGAAGGGGTAAACAAACCGACGTCTATACTATATATGATCACAATGAACTAACAAAGATCTACTCAACGTGTTGAATACGTTTAGTTGATTGGTTTGCAGTATCATTATTTGTTCAATCATTTGTGTTTACTGGAAAAATAGGAAAATGTATCGAGGTTTGTTAAATAGTTACCCCCATGTTAAAAATGGTTACATCCATTTAAAAAAAAATAACATATTGAACACTGGCAGTTATTGAACGCGAGGAACAGTTATAACATCATAAATAGGCCTTCGGGGGAACTACATAATTGCAGTTTCGTGCATGGTTCGTTTAAACTATAACGTTATTACTCAACGATGGCGGTTAATGATCATTATTGTTACTCTATTGCTAATCATGTTTAACAGCCGATGGAAACAATGTTGCAAGTTGAGTAGAAGCTCAAACCAAACTTGCGGAGAAGCGAGATGAAAGCTCAAAAAGTCTGCAGAACAAGACAAATGAACAAGACAAAGCTGAACCAGACAAATGTAAATGCCATGATATTTATTATTGTTAGTATCGTATTTTCGTTTTATAGCCGGAACCCATGGCTTGATCCCATGGGATCCGACTGTCAACGACATAATGTGGTATCTGACTCAGTCGGATATCGGATCGGATCTCGTATAACTGGATTTCAGATATATCCGTTTATATCTTTAGTGTGAGTGCTTATCTGTGTGTCAAAAACGTTATTGTGGATCGATGAAGACTATTCAGATCTTGACATCATGAGATTAAAGTTATTAATTAATGATCAGCAATTGTCCAGGTGTTTTGGTCTACATTTGGTGTTGTTGTCTACATGAAACACATGTATGCAGGCGATGATTTCCCCTATGCACACTAAATACGACATTTACGGTGGCTAGGCCTATAGCTATTTATTTTATACTCCAATGTGAGATGGGAAGAATTAAGATGGATTGTACAATCTCTCTTTGCCCGATGTGAAAACAAAAGTGGAATTAGAATAAATCTGGATAGTGACCAGTTGTTTCATTCTTTGCCCTCCATCCTCTCTCAGCACTCAGCTGGCTTTCTGCAGGAGCAAGCTGGCCCCATATAGAACATGTACCTTCCAGTTGTGTTTCAAATCGTAGGCTATAATAAGGATTTCGTTTGGACGAACACAGATTGCATTCGCACGTAGGCTAGGCTATTCTCTTTATTTTCGACTCCGCATTTTGGACTTTGAGCAGCATTCTTCCAATACTTAATATGATTGGGCAATCAATCTTCTACACTCTAGGAGTAGGTCTACTGATGGTTTAATTAAATCAGTCGTTAATGAGGCATTGTGGGAAGGAACAGTGGAGATGACTAGATTATTAAGAACAACGTCCATCCTTTCGATGTAGAGGACACATGTATAGCCAGTTGAACAAATACATTATATTAAGTGTTGTATTTATTATATACTGTGTTGTAGTTACATTGTATTTTATAACTTGTTGCCGATAAAACAAATCGTTTTGGCGACCCATTTCGGCTCGACAGTGCCACTTTTGCAACCAGTTGCCAAAAATGTCTCATGGATGGCGTCGTTGAAGGGGCACTGTTTAGAATCCTGCCTCTAAACAATAACACGACTAGTCTCCTTCGTGTCTTCCCTCATCAAACGAGTATTAGCAAGAATAGGGAGGTTTAGGGTTGGAAGAATAGTGGCCTACTGCAATTGTCTAACGTGAGTATCAGGAGATTACAAATCACTGCAAATGGATTAACAGACAAGCAAGAAGGTTTTTTGGGGAATATTTCAAGCACTCTGATATATTTTTATAGAAAACATGTATTTGAACCTTTAACTTAAAACAATAACTGCAGATGTTTGCTGGTCATTTTTGCTCGTATTTATGCTAGTTGTACACTAAAAATGGTACATATTGCCCCATTAATTTGGCAACTAATTTGGCCTGACAAATATGGTCCAGTCAACAGGAGGGCCACTCAATAATATCAAAGCCTTCATCATCCAGAAACTGCCTACACACTCAGGCCACATGAGGCCAGGCATTGTCTTGCATCAGGAGGAACCTAGGGCCCACTAGAGGACATCGGGCCCTCATGCCACCTTAATGGAGTCTGTTTCTGATAGTTTGGTCACACCAGTAGCCCGCTGGAGGTCATAGTGTGTGTAAGGGATAAAATGGCACTGGGTATTATTCCTCTGCAATGCTGTTCATTCTTTAACATTTTCCTGTTAAAGGAGAGTTTTTTGTGTAGTAATATGCTTCTGGAAGGCAGAAAAGAACAGGAAGTAGTGGGTGGTGGAATGGTTGAGGACATTCAATCACCTATGCCTGAATTGCCTCTGTCTTCTTGTTAGGTCTACCCACATCTGGTTATTTAGGTCTGAACCTGGAAACAATTTACAGGGAAAAACTAAAACCTGCAGACACTCGGCCCTCCGTGGAACCGGTTTGAGACCCCGGGTTTACTGCTAAGAAAGTGGGATCAGTTATGTGGTTCCTTGTTGTGCTGATGATGACATTGTTAAGAAATTGAAAAGTTTGTGTAATAGCCTTGCTATGTTCTGTTGATGCATTATTTCCCAGTTGGTCAATCTAACAGTCTGGTCTACTTATTCATTCACAATCCTATCCCTCTATCAATCCTTCCAAAGTTATTTATTTAAGTCATTCTTTTGAAGCATTTTGTTTCTGTGGTAATGTTTGAAGGCTTGCCCATTGATTATTAATGTACAACTGCTTAACTTAAACCATTAGGAGTCCTCACAGTCACACCAATAGGACAAGCTGCACCTGGACACAAAACCGGTTTGAATCCATATTTTCAAAGCATCTTGTGAGGGATTTAAAAAGAAACCTGGTCCAGTTTTTATTTTTTCTTTACCTGAAATACGACACCATATTTTGCCGGCAATCCACTGATGTACTGCCAAGCCACAGCAATAAGCTTAGGTTGACGTGATTTGCTTTTCCATGAAATTGATTTAAGATGCTCTCAGCCACCCCATACGTTTAGCACCAGTCTGTGGATGGATAATCCACATGAGGAATCCCCTTCAATCCTGTTGGATCACATGTTCTTTTATTGTCAATATAATTATCAGTGACTAAATAAATCAAAGTAAAGTTATGCATGTCTTAAATTGTTTTGGGAAGCCTACATTAACTTTTATATATTTAAATAAATAACGAATGGCTTATATTGACAATTGACAATTGATGATGCTTATTTACATTGGCGGTGAAGATTACAGATATCAGTGTTAAATCTAAATAGGTTTACTGTCAGGCATCTTTCGTGGCTACAGTACTCACCTTACAGTACCAGTATGGTGACAGATCTAACAAGAATAAACAAATGGAAAAATCTGCAAACACTTATCTCTTCTGGCATCAAAAGGGTTTCTCAGAGAGGGGCCTTTTGAATGAACTTGCCCATACTTGCCCAGCGTGAATGCAAACATAAATTGAAGCTCAGACAGCTCCCATAAAACCACATGGAACAAGGTTTGTTTCAGTGTTGCTGTCTTTTGTTGGACTACAATTAGCACAATGCACGTCTCATCGGACAACCGTAGCTGAGCAAATAGTTTTATTTTAATTGTATTATAATAATAGTACAATTTGGGAAATAAAACCACTGGTAAAAAACAGCTAAAATCAAATCAGTCAGAGTAGACTGTAAGTAGTGTCGGAGATCTCCAGGTTTCTGCTCTCCGAGACAAAAATAAATAAATCCGAAACGGCTTCACATAAGTCTTATATTATTAAAGGTCAGAAAAGAAAAACTATTTTGTTTTCTAGTACGAGCTTCAAAACGTAAAAAATGACCACGGTTTGGTTAAACATGTGTTATGGTGGACAGGATGTTAAAGGTTCTGAATACATCCTCAGCTGCTGCCATGTGGGAGTCCACCATGTCTGCGGATAGTTGCAGTGGTATCAGGAAGCCAGGACACTGAGTGGGATTGCCTTATAAATTCCCAACTGACAACTCTTCAGCAGATGGTCGGAAGTCTAAACTATGGTATTTCTCTGAAAATTGTTGGGGATTCTGATACATGCTGTGTACATACACACATAACCACCATTTTGAAGTTCTGCTGCATTGTGATGGTGTTTAAAATAGACCATAAAATACTTGTGGTAGGGTCCTAATTTTAACTCAACGTAGACAAAAAATGAAGAGGTGTAACTTATAATGATGGTTGAAACCTCTTATAATGATGGTTGAAACCTCTTATAATGATGGTTGAAACCACCAGCGAGGTTGCAAATACCAATTAGTGACCACTGAGAGGTTCTGGACAACACACCTAGAAGACAAGACCTCTTGTCAAAGGACCTGGCTAATGCTAATGTCAAACTGACGTTATAGTGACAGGGAATACTAACCGGTAGTGTTTTGTACATGAGCTAAGCAGTGAGATAGCAGACAAGGGAGTGACTGCCTGACAGCCATTTGTCCTCTCCCATGCCCAGTCACATTGTTCGCATACAGACCCCTTCCCTAGTGTCTCAGGCCTTTAGCACCACCCCAACAGCTGCTATGACTATGTGGTCTCGTGTGCCCAGCTGTTATTGTGGCGCACCAGTGACATTATGGCATATCGCTGACAGTGCTAGCAGTTCCCAGGGCCCATTGGACCATTACTGTGCGTCATCTCCACATGACCATACACAAAAGCGGTGTGTATTTTTGACGTGTTTACTCTTAATGAAATAAGTAGATGTACATTAAAGTAATGAATAGACGAGTGATTTGAATTCTTAACTGTTATCTTTGGGTGAGACAAATGTGTTTTTGTATTGCAATGCTCTTGAAGCATTGTATAGAACTTTCCTTGCACCCGGAAATCATTTCCCACAAGCCACTTAGCAACATCGTTTTATTTAAAGGACGCTAATGACAGTACAGTATCCAGCGTGTGGTGTTAACAGATGCAAATACACCCACGCGAAAGCAGAGTTATCTTAAGCGTTTCATGCTGGGATCCAGTTCTTGGAGTGATTGTGTAAGAAAGACCGCTTTGATGATGACATGTCTGGTTCATAGTGGCCTGTGAAAAAAAAAAGACATGAAGTCTTTGCACCGTAATGGAAGTTAAACAATGAATAGTGAGGTTTTTGTAAAGAAATAACAGTGAAAAATATATCAAAAAATGGCCAAATGATGACACATGATGAATGGTGTGCTTAATGATTGTAGTATAGCAGAAAACAGAAACCCAAACCAGCAGAACCCTGCGCCCGTTTGGCTCATTAACACATTACCAGGCCCAGGCATTTCCAGGCCTCTCACATCCTGGTTCCAACGGCTCGTTCCAGAAACAAACGCGGCACTGGACATGTAGTGTTTAGGAGGGGCCCCATAGTCAACCACGTTATACTGCCCGGGGCCAGGCTGGGGGGGGTCCTTTGGAAAAATCAGAGGAGGAGCAGATATTCCCAGGTAATGCCTCCTCCTTAGGGTGAAATAATCATATGTGTTATCATAGATCAGCTCTGCCCGGTTCCGTGTAATCGTATTCATTGAGATCTTATAAAACCGCTAAACTGAATGTACGATAGATCTGAACTCCTCTGTTGAGAGACTTTGTTAATATTAGACCTGTGCTTTTACTCACGGTAGGACGGTCCTCCTGACTGGTTCAGAGGCCTGATAAGGACTGTAGGTTCCCGGGCCCGGGCTATGGTTGATCACGGTGGACTGGATCCTGGCAGAGTTTGATTTGAAGCAGGAAAAGGGAACCTTTGGGCATTTTTGAGTAATGGCATCATTGACTTTGTAGTGACCTTGAACAAGCATGGATACAGAGTGTCATTCAAGTTCTGTATTCAGTTGTAGATGGAGGAAAACTATACCCAATATACTTGCCTATATAAAAAATGCAATAATTAATATGATATTTACATGGAGATGGTCCTTTTTGAGTGTTTGAATACAGAGAACTCCGTCCAGTTCTTGATAGAAATACTGACTGAGCTGACACTAGTGTATTTGGCTTGATCGGACTCAAGGACACCTAAAACACCAAGAATAAAGTGAATGTAAGAATAAAGTGAATGTAAGAATGTCAAATCGTTAATTAAACAATGATCATCAAAATTACACAAACATGTAGCCTTTTGTTGTCAGGAAATCCTATTTATTATCAACATACATACATCCCAAAAATTATTTGCCATCATATAACCTGGGTTGTGTATAACCTATTATGTACTTACATAATATTGATTGGGGGCTGGAGTCTTGTTTTTTGGGCCTTTAGGTTGCACAGCAATTGGCAGTTGGAATGTTCTGGAACCTCCTTTGCCAAAGTTATGTTTGTGGATCAGAGAGGACTGTAGGTTGTATGCATTAGGTCCTGGGATACCTCTCTTTGGGTTACTGAGAACTCTGACAGCCTAGTAGAGAAGATGTGGTGTTAAGCATGGCACCGGACCCAAGTTTTTAGAATGTATAATCCTATTTCATAAGCTGAATAATACAATTCATTGGGTTTCCCAGATCCCAAAGATGCTTCATATAATTCCCATAATGGATAAAGAAAGACTGTAATAAAATAAGTAAAACGACATAAAGATTCTACAGATGACAAAATAATATTTCTTTAAAGAAATGTTTTCAGGCATTTTGCTTTATTGACAGAAACATTGAGGAAAGCAGGAGGAAATAGTGTACTGAAAGGGCAGCGATGATTCTGAATCCCCACCGCAGCGGTACAAATGCACCAATGGCATCAGCTCAGACTGCTGGACCACTGGATCACGTGACAAGAAATGAAATATTTCTGACCTGAGATGCAAACCCTCCTGTGCCTTTCTTGGAGAAGGATGGGCTTCTGATTTCAGCAGGGCTATGAGATATGTATGTTCCTGGTCCTGGGTTCTCATTCTGAAATGATGTTATAAAATCAGTACAATGGTGTGTTGATTAATTGATATTTTTGTTGGGGGGTTGACATATCTACCTGACTGTCTTCTGCCATGAACCTTTTAGCTTGTGACAAGAAGCCCTTCTTATCCTCATTGCTTATTACAACTGTCTGGTATTTGGTGGGTATTGATGATATGGTTCCTGCATGTTTGCTCCCTTCATGTTAAAAGAGATATCACAACATAAACAGGTATATAATAAAAGTGATCCTTATTCTGGTTCACATGGAACTGAATAAAAGAAGGTAACTTACTGTTATTCAAGCCTCTGCCTATTTTGCCCATCTTTTGCTCAGCGACTTCAGAAACAACTGGAAGGATATGTATCTAGCTGACATGTAAAGTATGTGCAATGCATCGCTTGATGACACTGTTTAAAAGGGAGGAGAATAACCGCTCTCTGAACCAGCAATAATACATGATTACAGCAGGCTATATATATATAAATATATCGACATTGTTCAGTATTGACTTTAATAATAAATACAGAATGCAAAACATTTCACTTACCAAGTAACAAAATCAATGTACCTAGAACCAAACTATGCTTATGGATCTAGCTACTTGCAAAGTTTCAGCATTCAGTGTTACCATGGGAGCAAGTAAACACTTGGCAGAAGAGACAGTTAAACAAAAAAATAATTCCACGAATAATATCTGTCTTCTAGCGCCGCCCTGTGGTAAATATATTCACTGTCTCCTTTCCTTCATTGAAGACGCGCCGCTGACACTGTTTTGTTTCGGTTATCGGTTATTCATCATGGCGATGCATGCGAAGGCGACACCGCCACAGATTCCCGACACACGTCGTGAACTTTCGGAGCTAGTCAAAAGGAAACAAGAACTTGCGGTACGTTTATTATCTATATAGTTCTACATTTTTTGTTAACATGTTGTTACATGCGTTTTTTGCCGCATCTTAGGTTTTATTTGGAAGTCTGTTAGCTAGCTAACTAGGCCGCACTAGCCAGCTAGCTAACGTTATGAGCATTTGCAAATACGACTAGGCCCCGATTGCCTTTTGCCGGTAATGGGCCTTTGTGGCTTGTTTAGTGTTATTCTAAAAATACAGTAGATGAATTGTGTGATGCTATTCCGCATCACACATACACATGTATACTCCTTTTGGACTAGCTACAGGATTAATGCTTATTTACAATGCTTTGCAGGAAACAGATACAAGCTACATGTAGTAACCGCCATAGTCCACAAGGGGTAGTCGAAATCTACTCTACAGTAATCGCATTCCCACACCTGTCTTAGGTCTTTAGATAAATGGTTTGGATAACTTTCTGTCAGTTGCATGAACCTCATACAAAAGTCTAATGCCTTTTGCATATTTCCTAAAGGAGACATTGGTGAACTTGGAGAGACAGATCTATGCATTTGAGGGCAGTTACTTGGAAGACACCCAGATGTATGGGAACATCATAAGAGGATGGGACAGATATCTTACAAACCAAAAGTATGACATTGAACATGTACTCACTAAAACAAGTATACAAATTAAACGTAAAATGTGTTCATATTGTCTGTGTAGGCCCCACATTACATTTACCCTGGATATATTGTTCCATCACAGAAACTCCAACAGCAAGACGGACAGGAGAAACAGGAAGTTCAAGGAGGCTGAGCGTCTGTTCAGCAAGTCCTCCGTCACCTCTGTAGCAGTGAGTGACTCCTCTTGTTTCTCCATCTGTCATGTTTACTCTGCTCGGTTGCTGTGTGATTCCATGGTAATACAACAACAACACCAAGATTTGTTTGTGTCAATAGGCTGTCTGCGCCCTTGGTGGAATACCGGACCACATGAATGAAAAGCGTAGGTATTAACCCCCTCCCCACCCCCGGGAAGGGATGATTCTTTTCTGTTGCCTCGCCACGTTGAGCGCTGACCCGTGTGGTTCTGTTGTGTCCTGCCCCTTCAGGCGAGGCCGGCAGTGGGACAGAGAGTGACACGTCACCGGACCTCCAGAACCAGGAGAACGAGCCCAGTCAGGAGGACACGGAGGACGCAGACGGAGCCCTGCAGGACCTCAAACCCCAGAAGGCTGCTTCCTCCTCCTCCGGCAGCCACCACGGGAGCCACAAGAAGAGGAAGAACAAGAACAGACACAGGTACTAGACCCTGAACGCCGTGGTGGATCCAGGCCGTCTGCCGGGGGCCGCGTGTTGAGTAATGTTGTGTGGAGTAAGGAGACGAAATATTTGGGTAGATTCCTGTGATGTATAATCAGGTAGTCATGCCACCATAGGCTTAACCACATAGCCAGTGTATCCTTTCAAACCCAAAGTCCGGGAATACAGAGTCAAACAAGCAAGTGACCGCGCTTTCAATAAACACTGTTTCCTCTTGCTTTCCTCAATGTTTTAATCATTCTGGAGTTCACTGTAGGTGCTTCTCCACCTGTTCTCTCTCTCTCTCACAGCTTTTTCTGTTTTCACACCGTCTGCGTTCTCCCTCCCTCTTGCGTTCTCCCTCCCTCTTGCGTTCTCCCTCCCTCTTGCGTTCTCCCTCCCTCTTGCGTTCTCCATCTCTCCTGCGTTCTCCCTCCCTGATCTCTCTCTATTTTGTCTTGTGGTCTCCATCTCTCTCTCTCACTGCTCTGGCTGGCCTAAAGATTGTTTCTTTGACTCTGTAGATTCTTGGCTGGGTTGCTAGGGTTGTACTGCTTTTGTTTTTCTTGGTCAGCAGCACACACTGTTTCTGAAGCTGTCGGCCAGTCTGATTAGTTGTACAAGCATATGAACATCTGGTTTATCGCAAGTTGCTTAGGCTCCCTGTTTGTGTTGTAATGGAATGTGAGGAACAGTATGGAATGATGCCAACTCTCCCAGCTGTACCTGACCCAATCACAGTGTCAGCTTATCACACCAGCTGTACCTGACCCAATCACAATGTCAGCTTATCACACCACCTGTACCTGACCCAATCACAATGTCATCTTATCCCACCAGCTGTACCTGACCCAATCACAATGTCAGCTTATCCCACCAGCTGTACCTGACCCAATCACAATGTCAGCTTATCCCACCAGCTGTACCTGACCCAATCACAATGTCAGCTTATCACACCACCTGTACCTGACCCAATCACAATGTCAGCTTATCACACCAGCTGTACCTGACCCAATCACAATGTCAGCTTATCACACCAGCTGTACCTGACCCAATCACAATGTCAGTTTATCACACCAGCTGTACCTGACCCAATCACAATGTCAGCTTATCCCACCAGCTGTACCTGACCCAATCACAATGTCAGCTTATCACACCAGGTCCTACTGGAAAGCTGCAGCCGCACTGAGCCATTGAGAATGACAAGCACATCAATGCCATGTAGTTTGGTCTGATTGTATGCTTTCCCCCCATTGGTCTGTGTGCAGGCTGCACCTTCCTAAATGGGTCAGGATGTACAGCATAGGGATCCGACATGCCTGCTGTCTGCAAAGGCTTCCTGTTGAGGATTCATTGGAATTCAGGGACTCAGATACAATTGTCTCATTTGTTGGTCCCTCACCACATGCCGAGCACCCAAACCTGTTAATAGGTTAAACGATTGAATGGTTTTCTACTGACAATGGTGTGTTGTAGAGATACATAGGAATCCCCTTATGTACTAACTAATGCTACTCTCTTCCTCCCTAATGCTGCCCTCAGCCCTTCTGCCATGTTTGATTATGACTTTGAGTAAGTCCCCAATTTACTTCCTGTTTCCTGTGGTGATACATCCTGTGTTTGTCCCAAATGGCCCTTTATTCCCTTACAGTGCACTATTTATTACTTTTACCTGGGTCCATTCTGCTTTGGTCAAAAGTAGGGAATAGGGTGACATTTAGGACACTGATCCTGCCTTGTGTGACCCCCCCCCCCCCCTCCCCCTCAGCTCCATGTCTGCTTCTGTACAATCGTGCATCATCATAGCCAATCTATTATTATTGCCAGTGCCAAACACCTGTGTCCCAAATGGTACCCTATTCAGTACCTAGTGCACAAGTTTTGACCAGGAACCATATAGGGAATAAGGTGCCATTTGGGAATGCACTATTCATTTATCAGACCATGCATTGTTTATTATAGTGTATTAGCGCCTAACTTCTGTAGACTCAACACTATATATTTAAGTGTTTATGAATCATAGGGGAATGAACAGTTCTTAAGAAGCTCACCTTCATGGTTTCATTCCAAAAGGTCAAGTTCTCCTAATCCGGTTATGAAAAAAGCTGCTCTTCCTGCCAAAGTGAGATGGGAAGGTCACAGGTTGAGTACAGACAGATATCTTTCACCACATGAGTTTCTTCCTACGGTGCTCTAGTGGTTTTGTGGGTTGGTTTCTTAGCTTAGCTGGAGTAACTGTAGTGGTGCTTGTTGTTCCCATGGTTACTGTTGTGTTTAGTGAAGCCAGGTACTGTGCCACCTAAACCAGACTCTTGTTTTATCTTTTAGATTTGACATGAAGGTCAACAAAAAACCCAGAGCGGTAAGCTATTTGAAATGTTTTGTTTGCATGAAGCTTTTTGATAAAGTATTTCTGTGAAAACCCATTTGATTTGTTTGTTCTCCTTGTTCCCCAGGACTATTCAGCCTGATGGACAGGGATTGAAAGCAGTACAAACGAGACCTAGAGCCCAGACAAAAGAGGTCTTGGGTGAAGAAGTCATTTCTTTTGACCTAGTGAACTTTGTTTGCCCTCGTTAATCGTCTTTATTTCTGCTCGCTTTATGTACATTGCATGAAACGTCCTTTTCAACTGGTATAGCGGATATGTTTGTTTCCTGATTTTCCTGCAGTCATGTACATGGTACGTTATTGCATGTTGCTCAACGCCAAGAGGGTTGGATAGAACCTTACTGTATAGTCTCATATTTATTATCACCTGCTAGTTCCTCTTCCTTTCTTGTGACAAAAACTATCTTGGAACTATTTCCTTTTTATTATCACTGGGTAATTTTGTAGCTCTAGAATATCTGTTTATTTCTATTTTATTTTTAAGATTTCCTTGTCATAAAATTGTAATAAACTGAAATAAAATGATATGACTTTATTCTTTTGTTATTTATAATTGTATTTACTCTGTAGTAAGACTCTATGGTTGTCTTCCGTCCTTCTCTCTGCTGTTTTGGACCGGGGGGGGGGCAGTCCTTGTTGGTGACCAGGGTTGAGCTCTGTTCCAGATCAAGTCTCTTGTAAAGAGCCAACACATGTTCAAAATGATTGTCGTTTAAGTGTACCTCCTGAATTCCCAACACTGTTTATGGGCAAACTGTCTGCAAACTGTTTTGTTCGTGTGTCTATTACTTGTTGCCTGTATAGGCCAGTGCCCTTAACCTTAGCCAAGGCTTCAGATTCTACAATGTCTCTTAAGTCCCCCTCTGGGCCCTGTAAACCACCATATTCCCTTTTAAGATTGTGGTCAAAAGTTCTGCATTAATAGGAAGTAAAGCCACTTCAGGGACACACATCTGTCAGTAATTCCTTAATCCCAGAGCAATGTGAACATACAGTGAGATCATGAGCATTGTTTGGATACGACGTTCACATTGGAACAGGATTATTCTGACACTCAAGTATGATTAAAACAACCCTGTTGTTTACACACCAAGATAGGATGTCTTTATATTGCTCCGTCGGGGGAGTTTCTTAGCCTGAGTATGTTTTTTGAGGAACTTGTTTGAGTGAGCCAGAGGTCAACAAGGTGACAGCCTGTTCTATGCTGTTTCACTGTCAAATGTTCCCTTTTGGCCCTCTTTTAAATGGACATTGTGCATATAATTGAGAATTTGCTTAAACTTAACTTAAATCTGCTCAGATACATTTTGACTGTGGTACGGTCTCAATGTAATCAGGGTATAATACAATAATTGTTTTCATTCTATATTTGCCCTAAATTGTTCTCTATTAACAGTGTACACCATCATTTTGTATATATGTTACAGCACCCCATCCAACCCTGTCTACCACATTCGTCCTATAGTTAAATGTAGTTGCTTTACCTGGCTTTATTTAATGCACTTCCTTTGTACTGGGCCAATGGGTCTCTAGGTATGTATAGGGGGCCATTTGAGGCACTTTCTGAATGGTCGTAGGAGCCATCTTACTGTAGACACCAAGGCCGAGCTAAACTGCTGACAGGAGTGGAGCAGCATCCTGGAATAAGTCAAATGAGTGGAATGCATTCCTCGGTCTGCCGTTCTTTCGCCACACCATTTCAGAGTCACAATTCATGTTGAATGCGCTGTAGAATTACAACTTTACATTTATCCTTTCTCTGATGCTACTTTCCATGGTATCCTTTGCTGGTGTGTACGTATGAGATCTTGTGGTATACAAATAGTTTTCCCTTTAAAACCCATTCCTTTTAGTAATCCCTCACGAAGAACGGTGGCGGTTTGTTTCAAATGACATAATTCTTTCCCGTCTCTCTCCCAGACCACAGCGCCTAGTTGAAATGCGTGTTCTCACGTCTCGTCTGGTATCTACTGCCAGCACTGGAATCCGACACTACGAGCTTGTGGCTAGACCATCCTATGACTAAGTGATGTGTCACAGGTACAAATGTTACACAAGTGTTCTACTGAAAACATTTCATCTGAGCAGGGAGTGCTACACGAAAACACTGATGTGAACAGTGGATTGCAAAGCATATTTACGACAGGGTTGGGTGACTCCCGTCAGGTTCATAATGGAAACTCAGAGAGTCGCTTGTATTCAGAACGTCGGCCTGTGTTTTCTCACCCCTTTTGGTTGGAGTTTTTCGGTGTTGAAACACATCATTCAAGCATTTACAGTGTAGTTGTAGGCCGATTGACTAACATATCGGCAATGGGTGCCTGACAGACCTGAAATTGTTTACTGAATTCTGTTTTGAGCCTGTGTCCAGGTGACACTTGGTTCTGGCTGGGGAGGTATGAGAAGACCTCTATTTCAATATATTGTGCTTCTCTTTGTATCCTGTTTCAGAGACTTATGTATTTCAGTGATAATTGGGTGGGCAGTGTCATTATGTTGAGGCTAATTTGTTTTGCGGCTTCCACTACAGATCACAACTCTTTTGAATAGTTTTCTGTCAAGCGTTTCTTCCTGTATCTAGTGCAGACTAGAACTTGGAAACAGCTGTTTGGGACACAGCTGCATATTGACTCTGATGCTGAGTTGTCAGTAGGTGCTGGAAACACAACCCTGGTACTCCTTGTGGGATTAAACAAGGCCATGTCTTTTACATCTCCACAAACGAGGTCAGGCATATCCCAGGAGGAGTCATGGGAAAAGCTATAATTATTTCATTTTCTAAACACAACAACAGTACCCATAATTTTTTATGGATTGTTGATGTCATCAGATAGGCTTTTGTTGGGATAAGAGTCGAGCTGCTTCTGTTACACTTGCTATTTAAAATGTGGGAGTATCAACCAAGCTTAAAGAAATCATGAAGCATAAACAACTCCATCTTAACATGCACTTAAAAGTTAAGGGGTAATGGTAATCACCCATGGTCAATATGAATGTGCGCAAAACTTTAGGGTATGTTCATAACCCTCAGTTGATGGAACAAAGAACAACAGAAATAGTGTTATGAAAGCCTAATATCAGACAAGCATTATCTATGGGACCGTTAATGTTCTATGTCAGTCCATGAAAAACGACAAGGCAACCATACATAATATATATTGTCTGAGTAGGGTCCTGGTAATCATATGCAAGTCTTGCTACTGACCTGGATATAAACGCAGCTGATCTGATCTTTAAGACAATGCAGTGTCACTTCAGAGGTAACGTATGCTCGGTTCCTGTGACGTTCTACCAACTACAGACGGATATTGACATTCCCACAGGTCAGTCTTGTTATTAATGCGTCAACAGTGTTGACCTCAACCCCATGTGACCCAGCACGCATTGTATTGTTTGGTACAGTGTGGAAGCCATGTACCGTGAAGATGCCATGGGGAAAGAATAACCATGCCGTCATCATAAAGCAGCAAGGCCTTTATTTATTGTTCGTAATCCAAAACAATGGGCACAAATATGGAGTTTGTGATGGAGTTGAGGAAAACAACGGACCACTTTATATAGAGTCTTTGTTCTTGGCATGAGTGCATGGCACCACCCCCGTCTTGCACCACATCGGAACAACCAACTTGGCTTGAACAACCAAAAACAGATGACTGAATCTCAGAAGGCTGTTTTTTAATTGTGTGTTGAGTCGTTAATAGCCCCAGTAATATTGTAAATAGGTAACGTATTCTGATCTCATTGTGTTTTATTGTTTACAATACATGGTATATCTTTAGCTGGAGTTCTTAAATTAGTTACAATGAAGTGCACAGAAACAGGGCAAGAAAAGTCATTTTGAATTGTTATATTTTCAAAGACAACGAACATAGGTGATAGTAAATGTTAAAAATGGAAAATGACAAGCTGGTCTCTCACCAGAATATAATCCTTTTTTTTTCCTTTTTTAAATAGCTTTAATATAGTAAAGCTATTCACGCCAATATCAAATTTTTCAGGGAGCTCAGGTCAGCTGCATTAATACATATGCGTATTATTTCCATATACAAGTCCAAAAACTTTAACTCATTTTATATTTGCTGACTTAATACAAAAATGTAATGTAGGAAACCAGTAGCAGAGGCAGACATGCACCAGAGGAAAACTTGTAAGATACATCCATATAAACATATATTTTGTGTGATGTAGTATTCAATCGTTTGTTTGCTTTATAGTTTGAAAGTCTGATATTCACAAAATAGAATAGGTCCACTTTACAAGCCCCGTTCACTTACTGACTTGGAAGTGAAAGTGAGGTGCATAGCAACATTAATGTCACTAGTCATCCACATGGATGTAATGGACCATTCCAGGGCTTTGGGGGATTAGTGTTCCCTCCGAAAAGCAGTGTTCAACCTCTGAACTGGAATAAACAATGTGTGTGTTTGTTTAAGAGCAGTTGAAGGACGAAACCAGTGATGGTTATGAAGATGATAAAGACACTCATTAGTCCTCTTGGTCGTTGTTGCAGTCGGCACACAGGATTTGGTCCCGGTCGGGGAAGAAGCCGGCCCCCACCAGGGACACGGAGCAAGTGGAGCACTTGAAGCAGGGCTGGTGCCACTGCCGGTCCTGGAAAGAAATGTATTTCCCCTCGCCAAAACCTGGAGGTGGAAAAGTGGCTTGTTAGCATCCATAAAATAATATTCAAATCATGTCCAGTCAACCGTATTTACCACAGGTGTACATTAATCAAGTTGTGGAAACATCTCAACAATGATCACTGGAGATAGGACAGAGCCAAGTGTCATTGCAAAGGGTCTGGGTACTTATATACTTGTTCTATTTTTTTATTCATTTGCAGAACTTTCTAAAAACATATTTTTACTTCATTTATCGTGTTTAGATTGATGAGGTTGAAATTATTGAATCCATCGTAGAATAAATCTGTAACATAAGAAAATGTGGAAAAATCCTGAATACTTTCCGAACGCACATTAACCCAAACAATGCTCTATTTCTTATACAGTGTGCTGCTTTCAAACAGAGCCAGTTTAATAGAAGTACACTCTATGGAACAGGGTTCCGTTTAGGGTTTTGACTTTGTCTCCATAGAGACATTAGAAACTCAAAATAGGAGCACGATAAGGGAAACACTACAAAACATAAATACACGACATTTATTCTGTGGATAATTCTATGGTTGGCTGCGGTTAACACGGCTGAATGTTCTCTGTGTTCAGCTATAACACTGGCATTCTAAACATAGCCACATGCTCTCCCAGTGTATTTACAGTATATCTGTGTTCCGGAACGAAGGGCTTCGTGTTCTGGTCTGTTACAAAGTGGAACAATGGAAACACATGTGTGTTTGTACCGAACGTGACTCTCTTCCCTCTAAGCCCTCTGTTTGGCCAAGGCTCTAGTGCTAGTGAAGGAAACACAGTGCATAAGGAGTCAAGTCCCATCCGGCACGTCCACGTGTCTTACACTTTTTAGCAGACACAGTGTTTCAAATCATTTCAAATGATCATCTAGTCAAAGGGACAAGGTGGTGACCTGTGATGGGCGAGTTACAGGCGGCACACTTCTGGGCGTAGAGGTTGCTGAAGCACTTGACACAGTATGGCGCATCTCCCTGAGACGTGAAGGGCTGGCCGGCCAGCTGGGTCTTGCAGCCCTGGCACACGAAACACTCCTTGTGCCACGTTTCGTCCTTGTAGCTCACGCCGCCTGTCGCCAGCGCCTACGGAGAACGAAAACCCATCAACCACGCCGGCCGGACCTGAAACGCTACTGAGAGCGTCAATAAGGATGGCAGGTGGATGATAGTGAAGGGTGGATGATAGTGAAGGGTGGATGATAGTGATTGACAAGTGTTTGACTTGAAGAGGCCCCTGTTCACCTTTTTGCAGTGGCTGCATCGCGGAGCAAATCTGCCCTCGTAGCAAGGAACACAAAAATAGTTATCTTTGTCTGGGATGAAGGACTGATCACCGATTGGCTTCTCACAGCCGTGGCACACGAAGCAGTTCTCGTGCCACGCAGAGCCCCCGTACTCCAGCTTCTTTGAGCCTGCCAGAGTGAGAATGAGGGAGAGTGAGACAAGAGAGAGAGTGTGAGAAAGAGAGAGAGTGAGACAAGAGAGAGCAAGTGAGAAAGAGAGTGAGACAAGAGAGAGAGTGAGAAAGAGAGAGTGAGAAAGAGAGTGAGAAAGAGAGAGAGTGAGGAAGAGAGTGAGACAAGAGAGAGAGTGAGAAAGAGAGTGAGAAAAGAGAGAGAGTGAGAAAGAGAGTGAGAAAAGGGGAGAGAGTGAGAAAAGGGGAGAGAGACATTGAAAAACAGACAGGTTTGGTTGTTAGTATGTCTGCAGGGGTACTAGCCTGACACTGGGTACAGTAGTTGTCATAATTACAGGTTGGTGTGCAATGTTAGACACTTGAGTTATGGGTTACAATGTCAACACTAAGAATTGCATAATATCCAAATGCTTTCATGCCTATTAATGCCATAGGCGAAGTAGAATGATTCCAGAAACCTAACCTGTTTGGACATTTTCTACCAATGTACATTTTCTACATTTCATTAACATAATTAACACAATCTTACATAATGGGGCTATATAAGTGAGTTAGCCAACAACGCAGTGTCCTGACAGTATCGGCCTGGCGGATGAGAGGGGGGGTGCATCTAAAAGAGCAGCTAAAAGCAGGCGGGAGGGGGCATAGAGTGGGAGGAGGTCAGGGAGGTAGGTGGTAGGTGGGTGCCAGGTTTGGGAGGGTTTTGAATGTGATCTGATATTGCACAGGGAGCCAGTAAAGTTGACCCAGAGTTGGTGTGATATGTTCGGATGATCTGGTGTAGGTGAGGACTGATGTTGCAGAGTTCTGGACCCGTTGGAGTGGGTTGAGGAGTTTGGTAGGGATGCCAGTTAGAAGAGGGTTCAGTAATCTAGGCAGGACGTGACAAAGGCCTGAATGAGGGCCTCGATGCCAAAACGTGAGTGCGAGGGTCGGAGGCTTGAGATAGTGTGGAGTTGGAAAAAAGCTGTCCATGTGATGGTTTTTCTGTGGCATTTGAGGGAGAACACCATTGGATCTTCACTGCCACACAGTCGGCTTGTATAAACACATTTGTCTCTGTCTTGCTGTAACGTTACAAAGGATTCTTGATAGCATTATCCTATGATATTATTAATGGATGTTTCAGAGTTATGGGTTCTGGGAGACTGTAATTCCAACTACTGGCTTGAAGCGTGTGGAATTTGCGTAGGTCTAGCACACTCAAAGTTTCTGAAAGTATTTAAAACACGAAAGCAAACCATTTTCAATAATATTCCACTCAAATCTCAACTAGGTTTAATGCGCTTTGGGACCCAGCAGGAGGTTGGCCACTGGAACCGCTGCATTTCTAAGTTAGGTGGGGGGGCAGCGTAGCGTTTAACTGCAACAAACACATTAGGCTCCCAGCTGGTTGTATAACACTGCCATGTCGTCACAAAGGCCCTGGGGCCAGAGTTCAGCTGAAAGCCACTTCCATTCAAGCGACTAGACAATCACACTGTCACGTCTAAGCTGTGTCACACCCTAGCAACTCAACACACAAACACATTAGCCAGGTGCAAGTCACAGATCTACACTTGACCCCCCCCCCCCGCGCTGTCCTCAACATGTGGAAAGAGTCGCTGACACGATTAACGTTTTACAACATGAACAATACCCAAATTCTCCTTCACTCTTTCACATTTACTACTTTGTTTTTTAAACAATGCAGAGGAGAACTCTCCCCACAAAGAATTGGTTTTATTTATAATTACTATTCTAGTCATGAATTATAATTACTTATCTAGACAAGAATGGTCAGATATCTAGATTAAGGAGTTCTACTGAATCAGTTATTCTAGGTTAATGCTTGAGTTATATTTGACTGAGACAGTCCTGCAGTACTCAACACTCAAGTGAATACAAGTGATTTCCCGGGTATTGCCTGTCAAGCAGTTAGGGCTGCATAGCAGTTCTTCTCAGGTTGCACGTCTTACTAGTGTCCTAAGTACTAGGGTACCTGCAGCCCATTCAGGCTGCACAGGCAGTCCAGCTCTTCCAGAATTGCACATCCATACGTGTCATCGCAAGAAGATTTGCTGTCTCAAGAGCATGGAGGAGATACCAGGAGACGGGCCGCTGCATAAGGAGAACTGAACAAGGCCATAGGAAGCAATCGACCCAGCAGTGAGCCCGGAATCTTCTCTTTTGTGTGAGGAGGAACAGCACTGCCAGAGCCCCACAAAAGGGCTGGCCCTCATGTGCCCCAGACCTGAATCCAATTGACAACCGTTATGTATCAATGCATCCCATGCCACCAAGTAGCGCCACAGACTGTCCAGGAGCTCACTGATGTCCTGGTCCAGGTCTCGGAGGAGATCCCCCCCATCCGCCATCTCATCAGGAGCACGCCCAGAAGTTGTCAGGAGTGCATACAGGCACGTGGGGCCAAACACACTACTGAGTCACATGATGAGTTGGTGATTTTGGTTTCCATTGCCCTGTTGTTGTTCTCAACGAATTACACAATGTACAGGAAAGGTGCTGGCGGTAGATAATATTTATGTAGAAAGTCAAAATACAATTGGGACAGATAAAACAAAATCGACCTAAGTCTGCATACATTTATGGTATTTTGCGTAAATATATCTACTGCCAACGTCTAGCTCAAGGAAAACCGTTGCAAGAATGGGTCCTACCTGGCATAACGGTCTTGTCACAAGCCACACACTTGGAGGAGAACTCGTTGCAGTAGCAGTCATTACACAGCAGCGCCTCCCCCTGGCTGGTGAAGGGCTCGTCCGCCAGCGAGCGGTCACAGCGGAAACAGCAAAAGCAGTGCTCGTGGTAGTGCTTGTCCTCGTAGAACAGCTCCTGGACAAGGAGAGGATGACAGCGCCGGGTCAGAGTAACATTACGTGGTGAAAGACCCTTCATGAGGAGGATGGGCTGGTTGTACCACTGTAGAGGAACAAATGGAACAGTGAAGTAATGAACACTATGCTGCCAGTACGAAAGCAAAGCAAAATGACTGAATGAACTCAAGGTTCACAGGTGATTCTTCTCTAGTTTTGCTCTTGTAACTACTGGTAGCATGAGGTGGTTGCTCAGGCTGTCCAGCTCCTCCAGGATGACACATCCATACTTGCCGTCACAAGGAGGCCTGCTGTGTCTCCCAGTACAGTCTTGAGAGCATGGAGGAGATACCAGGAGACGGGCCGTTCCACAAGGAGACCTGGACAGGGCCGTAAAAGGGCATCCCGGCAGCAGGACCAGTTTCTGCTCCTTTGTGCGAGGAGGAACATGAGGAGCACTACCAGAGCCCTTTAAAATCACCTTCAGCACACTACTGGTTACTGATCGAACCTTCGGGAAGCGTACATGAGGGGGGCATGAGGACCAGGCGTCCTCCAGTGGGACCTGTGCTCACAGCCCGGCACCGTGCAGCTCCATTGGCATTAGCCAGAGGACACCGGAATGGGCAGGTCCACCACTGGCACCCCGTTCTCTTCAACAGCTAGTTCCCAATGAGGACGTGACAGATGTGAAAGGGTCTGGAGATGACAGGGTGAACGCTATGCTGATTGGTCCATTTGGCGGTGGGTCAGTGATGGTCTAGGGAGGCATATCCTCGGAGGGTCGCAAAGGTACACTGATTGTTGTTAGGTACCAGAATCAGTGCAGTGGGCCCTGGGTTCCTCCTGGTGCAGTACAATGCCTGGCCTCATGTGCCCAGAGTGTGTAGGCAGTTCCTAAGTTATGAGCCTTTACATTCCCTAGACCTGAATCCATTGAGAACCTCTGGGACAGTATGTATTGGTGCATTTGCACATGACATCTTTCTCAGCCAGTGAATATAATAACATGTTGTGAGAGGTCAGACTGATTATGTTTCTGGCCATTTAGTATGCTACTGCAAATCAGTAATGTGATGGTGTTAAACACTACCTACACTTTTAGCAACCTATTTGATTCAATTATCAGGAATCAGTTACTTTCATCCCTAACTTTGGAGACAGCAGATAGACAAAATGTTGGTAGTTGTTTTTGGTGTGCCAAATCATTGTTCAGGGTTAAACAAATACTTCAGTAAAAAAAGTAATTAAAGTTATTTACATCAAATCTACCCACAACATGTTTGCCTGAGCAACTAATCAACTTTAAAAGTATTGTCTCTCTATTTTCCTGTAGTCATAGTTACTGCTCTTGGCCTTAATATGGCAGAACAGGTAACTGCTGTTAGAAACCGGTGGATCTACGGCAGAACTTGTGTAATAAGTCTTAATTCTTTCTCTGACTTTGGAGTTACTGAACATCTAAAATCAACATTTCCCTGGACAATCAACATCTCTGACCGCCCACCACTTCACATTTATCATTTCTGCATTCATCCTTTGCTTTGACACTGTCTTTGTATAGACCTGTTTACAAGGTTTTACAGCATACAGCATAAATCTAACTTCATTATAAACCGTTTCAGTAAATATTGAAACAGCGCCCAGAACAATGTTATGTTCCAGGTCTAAAGCATCGCAAGCAAAACTCTTTACAGACAGCAGATGATGAATATCTCACAATGTTCTGGGTGAAAACAATAATAATCCATTTGATTTGACACACTTGTGTTTTTTTTTACAAAACCTGTTCAGTGGAGCGGATGAAGACGGATGAGTGTTGTGACTTTGTCTACTGTGTGGAAAACATAGGAGGATAAAGACAGATGAGTGCCGTGACTGTGTGTATTGTGCGGAGGACAGAGGAGGATGAAGATGGATGAGTATTGTGACTGTGTGTATTGTGTGTAGGAAAACAGAGGAGTATGAATACGGATGACTGTCATGACTGTGTGTACTGTGTGGAGGAGGACAAAGGAGGATGAATACGGATGAGTGCCGTGACTGTGTGTATTGTGTGGAGAAGGACAGAAGAGGATGAGTACGGATGAGTGTTGTGACTGTGTGTATTGTGTGGAGGAGGACAGAGGAGAATTAATTTGGATGAGTGCTGTGACTGTGTGTACTGTGTGGAGGACGAAGAAGGATGAAGAGGGATGAGTGTCATGACTGTGTGGAGGAGGACGAACGAGGATGAAGAGGGAGGCATGCCAAAGCTAACAGGACCTTGATTTACTGCCAGTCCATCCAAGGGAGTCCATTACTCTGGGGTCACTCGTGCCCCGTGGCGTCTAAGGTTGTTCTTTCTAACCCTCTGTTTTCATTTGGCTTTAACCAAAAGGCCTTAATGTCTGCCTGGAGTAGCTCAAAGGGGGTTTGCAGACAACTTGGTTTTTGCAAAATAGCTTGAACGATAGGTTTTCCAAGAACTCCAGCTGTTCTTCAGAAAGCACTATAATTGAAGACATGGACAAGAAGAAATACACACAGTCCTGTGTATGCACTCGGAATAACAGACACGGATACATACAAGTGAAAACCTCAAAAGTCTTACGAAAATAGACAGAAATGCAGACAGAAAACACCCAGTTCCCACTAGTAAACACATTCACACATACAACATATGCTTGACACATTTGCACAAACACACACGCCCGTGTGTTCACTTACCCTGGCATTGTGTGCAATGAGCTCCTTACACTCCTGGCAGGTGTTGGCATACAGCCGGTCATAGCAGGGGATGCAGTGGGGGACGTCCTCCACTTGGATGTATTTACGTCCATAAAGGGACTCCTTGCACTCCCCACAGTCAAAACGGTCACTCATGTTGGATCACTCCGGATTCACCTCCTGAAACAATACACCAACCCACACTGTGAGTGAACGTCAGCGGAGGGAAGGATGAGAGAGGTTGAATGGTTCTTGGGGCGCGGGGGGAGATGGGTAAGGGTGAAATTGGGGTTCACAGTAGCAGAGAGAGAAGGTAGTTATGGAGTGATAGAGAGAGAGAGAGAGAGAGCGAGAGAGGTTCATAGAGAATGAGATAAAGATAGTTCATGTATGAGAGTAAATGCCATGTAAATAAAATCTAAGAAATAAAACCTAAATGTAGTTCCAGGGAATACAAAACGATAACACAACGTCCACTTTTCTATCCCGCTCTTATTTTGAAAGAATAATTCTAATAAAACCCTAGGGTAGTTTGGCATTGAGACACAACCCCTATGTAGTATCCATGGTAGAGCAGCGTTCGGGCGCTCGTTTCACACGGGGTGCTGGAGAGCCTGCAGTGTGTATGATGATATACGCCCAGTACGACGTGGGCGCTCTGCAGGTTTACAGTTGAGTCTGTGTAACATACATGCTTTATTTTGTATACAGTTAGAGCCGTGTTTCAGGTAATGTCCCAATATGGGACATTTGTTTATCCTATGTTAGCCTATTTGTTGACTGTTTACCTCAGTTACTTTTAGGCAGTCCCCTCAGACACATGCTGTCAGTCTGTCACTAACACAGCCCAGCCTGATTTACTGCTGTTTAGACACCACTGACGTCCAACCTGGCCTGGTCTCTGGTTTCTGTGTTTCTGTGTTCCTTCTAGTAGGAAAGTGGACTGAGAACGGGTCCTAATTTTCAGCAATGATCGATGGATCAAACAAGCAATTTTTTCTTTTAAAGCCATGCCCAAAGGACAGAACGACAGATTTTTCCCTGTGCCAGGTCTGGGAATTTGATTAAGCAATCTTTCTGTTGGACACAATAACCACTATGCCACCCACCTGTCCTGCCTCATCCGTTGTCAGTGTGAAATCAATTGAGCAGAAACAGTCTAGCCGCAACAGCTGGTCTCCCAGAGCCCTGGTCATCACTACCTGACTGTCTGCCCAGCTGGTGATCACATGACTGACATGTCAGATGGTGAGTAGGGAGGACAGCGTGGAAACCTCCCTGACAGTTTCTCTATAACGAGACAGGCAAAAGACCCTCAGGCTGTTTCTTAGGTCTGTAAGGAGTCTGTGACTCCGGGTCAGATACAGTCATGTGAAAAAGTATGTACACCCCCTGGAAAGATGTCTGACAATTCTTTACAAAATATTTTGGACACGTGGATATTTGAGCTAAATCCCTACCATGTCCGTTGCCATTTGTCTGTGTTTTAACGCATTTATGCAATTGTTTTGAAGTATAAATTACAAATCAATATTTCCCAATATGTAAAAAGACCCAAGGGGTGTACTTAATTGTTCACATGACTATATATGTACCCCACCAGTGGAGGAAAAACGTCTGGGCAATCAGAGTATGGGATAGCAGTCCTAGTTTTTCCTATGGAATGGGAAATGCAAAAAGAGGTTTCAACAAGGTTCAGATTTAGGCCAAAACCTGGGAAATGGGGCAGTAAAGTTTGGAATGACATGCCTGCCAAAAGGCCTGAAGCATTTAGGTATCAAAGGCTCAAGATCACAATGTCATGAATTTGGAATTTCCAGAGGCTCTAAAGGCAGATACATAAATGTTTCTCTTGGAAGACATTTTGTTTAGAATTTTCCCCCTTTTTTCAGGGTAAAGAATACCCTTGAAATGCTTTTAGAATGTCAAAAAAAGAGTGACTAGGAGGAAAGTCTGGGCAACCGATAACGTGTGGCTGAGGAACAGGGCCGTGGTTTCATTTTTTAAATGGAGTTAAGGTGTGAAGTGCTCACAAGCCCTGTCAAATGGAGGAAAACCAGGAACTGGCTGGAACCATGAACCCTAGTCTTCATAATGTCCCTACGGGGCTCTGGTAATAAGTAGTGCACTATGTAGGGAAAAGGGTGTCATTTGTGAAGCAAGGCTTTCACTTGAAATTAAGCTTTTTTTTCTTCTCGCGTTCAATGTTTTGGAACCAACAAGGTGTTTGCATCTGGTCTTATAAGTAGTGGAGTCAGCAGTGGCATTTACGTGCCATTCAAATGACTCGCCTCAGACTTCATTTCCCATGGTGAACCCTTGTTAAAACAATGCAGAGAATACAAAATCGGGCTAAAGAACACCACTCTAGCGGTCTAGACCGCTGCCTCTGGTACACATATACCACTGCTGTATGAGTTTGAATCCGGCTCACTGCACTTTCAGCACACTATCCACATCAGGGCGGGGCAAACTATGGCCCAAGGGCCAAATGCGGCCCGCGAGGCTGTTCCATCCGGCCCGCGGAAGGTAATAAAATGGTTTTGAGGGGAATAAAAAAACAACTCACCAGTCCATTCTTATACATCTGAGTCATAATTTAAACTATTTACACATTAGAAGGGATCTACTGTAAATATGTATGTTTTAACTTTTGCCCTTTTCTGGCCTGCAAATCATTTATGATTAGCAAATTACAGAAACAAATGTGGCCCTCCATTTAATTTCAAAGTCCTGATGTGGCCTCCGAGCCAAAAAGTTTGCCCTCCCCTGATCTACATGAAAATGCCCCCGAACAATACTTGTTTCACCAATGCCATTTATCTATTTTGTTTATAATCAAGCAGCTGAAAACCTGGCTGAGAAGCTTCCAAAAAATGGAAAACAGTAGAGCATTTGATCACACAGTCATATCCTCCTTGCGATAAACCCGGCTGCATCAGTCTACAGTGTGGAGGTTATTCAAGGTTAGAGACACATGGTCAAACACAAGACAAACGCCCAGTCCATCCCACTCCATGACTGTTTTGTGTCCGTCTATTGTCAGAGTGTTGGAAATCAGCTTGACTTCCCCTGTTGATGTCTCTCAAGAGGTTGAGCTTTTATTCTATTCTATTCACCTCAAGAACCACTGCATTGGGAAAAACAATGGCCTTCCTTCCTCGTTCTATGCGGCTCTCTGAGACCTCCGCAAAATGCTTTGTTTTGTATTCCAGCTGTTGTTTTGTTATTCTATTAGGCATTATTACATTCCTTTTCACAAAAGTGCAAGAGAATTATGGTATAATAATGTTTTTAGAATATCGGAGCAATGGCGTTTCAAGTGTGAACAACAGAAAATATTGTTTCATATAAAATCCCATTCTAAAACGCTAACTTCTGTGGTACCGAGTGGCGTAGTGATCTATGACACTTCCTGGCAGTGCATCTGCATCAATGGGAACAGATGTTCTACTACTGGCCGTGGGTCCATGGCATACAAACTGTGCCCTGAGGGCCGTGGGTCCATGGCATACCAACTGTGCCCTGAGGGCCGTGGGTCCATGGCATACCAACTGTGCCCTGAGGGCCGTGGGTCCATGGCATACCAACTGTGCCCTGAGGGCCGTGGGTCCATAGCATACCAACTGTGCCCTGAGGGCCGTGGGTCCATGGCATACCAACTGTGCCCTGAGGGCCGTGGGTCCATGGCATACCAACTGTGCCCTGAGGGCCGTGGGTCCATGGCATACTAACTGTGCAGTGAGGGCCGTGGGTCCATGGCATACCAACTGTGCCCTGAGGGCTGTGGGTCCATGGCATACCAAATGTGCCCTGAGGTCCCGCTAGAGGGCGGTCCAAATTTGCTCAGCACCATTCGTGGAGTATGCTTCAATGTCTAGCCACCCTTTATGGAGTAGTTGCAATCAGACAAGGTCATATTCTTGCCACAATCCAGTGACAACCATCAGGACTTTTAGAATATTACAAAGCCAGAAGTCTGAAATACTTCCTGTGAATCCGGACCATTTCTTTCTTTTTTACATCGCATTTACACAGTGTCCAGACATTCCTGTTATATTAGCTACTGTACTACAAAGAGCTATTCCTTAACTGCGTGTCCAGCTGTGGGAGAGAAGACTGTCCCTGAAGCAGCCACGTCAGCATGGAAACACTTCCTCAGCGGTTCCTCATCAAGATGATGACGGATGGTTTTGTTACACATAAATGTGGCCTGGCTAGAGAAGCAACACAGAGAAAATACCTCATATTAAGATGAGTAAGACAATTATCTGTACAGTAAGAATGGGCTGAAACACACACACACACAGCCACTGAGATAAACCAACTCAGCAAATATTGTAACCTACTGGACTGGCATTAATATTTTTGGGAGCCACAAAAAGACTGGACCCCTCGTACTACAGGTGAGTTCCACCCACGTCAAACCACATTACTGTATCTGTGTCTCAGTGACATGTTAAGTTAAACAGAGATCAATCAGTGGGAGATGTTTTTCTCTCCTAGCACTCTGCTGTTATAACTTGGCCATTAGACCTGGCTACCGCAGCAGACACATGGGCGTTCTTCAGTGATGTGTCGTCAACGCCGGTGAAAGAGTCATAGACTCTGACGACTTTGTACGGTGAGGCAGACAACACCACTGTCCCACCTTGGGGAGCCAGGTGCTTTACTCCTGCAAAGTGCTCTGTCTGTTCATTGTTTCCAGAGGAGGAGTCTAGTGTTCCCTACACTTCATCAACACGATGAAACCCATGTCACCTAGAAGTGAGAACAAGGAGAAATTCTGTCTGCAATGGAACTACCTTAAGTGTGTAGCAACAGCCTACCTACTTAGATTAAGTTAACAGTTCCTTTCCATGGTAGGAATAATCATCTGAACGAAGACATTAGTCCTTGTTGACATCTATAGCAGACCTGTTGTACTCTCCTTTGAAGTTCTGAGATTCCTCAATCCACTCTACGTCTTTGTATAGGCTGTTGACTTCCTAGAGATAGACACCAGTCTTCTTGACAGGTAGGAACCCCAATCTATAGTTTTTGGAACCTAGTTTTTTTTTATTTTTGTATTGCCTATGCAAGCCGACACAATGAAGGTGTCAGACAAGAAACAACTAGGAAGAGATACAAATCCTTTGCAGAACAGGGATTGTTTTTGTTCCCAGTCTCCATCCATAATGGCATGAGATACCTTCAATTGTGCACTACTTTTAACATGGCCCAGAGGGTAAAACGTAGTGCACTATGCAAGGACTAGTTAAGTGTTTGGGATGTAACCCAGTCTGTTTTTTCTCAGTACGGTGTGAGTATCCACAGGAGCGTTTGGTCGTAAAACTGTGTTCATTTCTTCACTTGGTAATAATGATCATAGCCAAAATTATGAGAGAGCTTGGAACAAATATCTGTTCCATATCTGGTACATCAACAACTACAGTAAAACCACCGAAGTGACATACTCTAAGGGGTCAACGGTCATTTGATAGCTACCCCATTTTACTTGACTATTTTCTATGAAACACATTATCCTACATTTAATAATGTTCCTAAAGAATAGTGTTCCTGAAGAATAATAGAAAAGTTAACATTTTTGGTCTGAATGTTTCAGGTCCCACAGCAGAGCACAGCCCTCAAATGGCAGGACATTGAGGGGTCTGAATATCGTCTGTTATAAACACATTTAGGGAAGCCGAAGCGTGGATAACGAAGTGGTTAGAGCCAGAAATTCCCCAGGAAAAGGGAATTGTTGTCCTTTATAGCCATCGGCTGTATCACTGCTCCCTCTCTCTTTCAACCCAGTACAAAGAGACCCAATGTATAGTAAGTGACATCCTTCCGGATCACAAGGCTCTGTTAGCTGCCTTGCACGCACACACAAACCCAAATTAATGAGCATTTATGAGTGTTGTTGCATTTAACGCTTTCATTGATGTACGCAGTTTCTGTCATTTTCAACATTCCCAAAGTTGGATGTTTTGAGACACAAAGTTCTCATTTTGGATTCTTGACCAAGACCAACATTCCGTGACCGAAATCCTTTTAACGTCCCTTTAATCAAGTTCTCAAAAAAAATGATGAAACCGCACTATAGGAAACACACTATGCCTGATTAATTCAAGGCAATGAAATACTATCCTAATCTTAATTCGTATCTGGATTTAATTACACGCACTGGGCTAATGTTTCCACCTGCTTGTAGGGTCGTTTTTAAAATACCCTTTGCTAACAATTAAACAAGAACGCTCACCCTAAAATTTGTCAAACCTTAATTAAGGAGAGGGTACGTGCTTGGCTGTATTTATCTCTCCAGCCTGGCTGTTTAATCCATAGAAACAGGGCATGTTTCATCTGAAAGCCTCCTCAGAACCGCTTGCTTCCCACACCTCTGGTGTACACAAAAAGTTTCCAAATCAGACAACAACTAAAAACCTCTCTTTGCCAAAGCTTTACACGCTTTGCGTGGTAGACATGTTCCCGATCAAAGAAAATACAAAAGCTTAAACCATAAGCACGATCTGTTGCAGACGTCCGTTTAATCTAAATGTGCAAATACACTGTATGTTCCCCTTTTAAAAAAGGAATGAATACATACCGCCACCATCTATTCTAAGTAAGTTAGGAAAGCCAAAGATTTCGCTAGTATCCTCTTCTGGTTCAAATTTGCTTTAGGCAGCATTATATCCAGGGCCGGTTATTGGTATAAAAGTTGCTTAAGGCCCTCAAAAGACTACAGACGGGCCGGATTATACATTTCATGAGGATTATTTTGCAATGGGAATTCAACCAAAACAAAATGAAATAACTATGGTTGTCTTGACCTGCACAATCATCTTGTTACAGAAATGCATAAGAACCTATTTTCACAGGGTCGGACTGGACTGACTTCCATGCAACTCTAGGTCCCGGGTATTAATGTTATCAAGTGTGTTTATTTTCCCAGAGCCCATGGTGCTCCCGTGGCCTGTTGCCTCAGTTTCAGGCTTGTTATAAGATTTATTTGTCATTTTTGATGTTCAAGCAGTTTAGGACTGTTGAGGCAAATGTCCATAGACCAGACCAAGACACTCAACAAGCTTTCAGGGAGGGAATTTTAAGGCAATAGACAAATGTGAAAAATAACATGCAAATGGGTTGAATCAATTCATCCTTTTAAATCAATTATCATATCAAACCCATGCATATTCTAGGATTATAGGGTTGTCAGAAGTTCACAAACCAAACACAACATCTTCAATGGCTACCCAATATGTTGGGGAAAACTGAGCCTGTGCCAGGAAAACATATTTGCTAGGAAAGAGTTGTCCGTCTCCAGAAATCCTGATGACTGGAGCACCTCCACTTATTGTAGAGACCATTGAACAGACCTAACCTTGAATGTAAGAGGTATGTGTTGGCTCCAAAGTTAGAACCAAAAAATAAAGCCAACAAATGCATTTTTTCCTTCCACACTCTGTACTAAAAACATGAAGGTCCTCTTTATTTACTTTAAAATAATGAGGGAGTTTCCACATTTCTGCTGGAAAATCAAAGGGGAATGACTCTTCACAAACAGCCAATTGTTTAAGTAATCAGCATGTATATTTCACCTAAAGTGGATTGACCTCACATGGTGATATGGAAGTAGAGTTAGCTGAATACATGTGGAAACTATTCGTTTTGGTGCCAATGGGTTTTGGTGTATGGGAAAAAAATATATTTTAACTATATGACATTACATCACTCTTGAGGATATTAGCTCATTGAGACATTTTCTTAATAACCAGCATTTGTCCAAATAGCGTTGATTCCTGCAAGTTTTGTGATGCTATAAATTCTAGTAAATTACTCAACTGTTTATTAATCTGTTGTCTAGTCATGTCTTACTTCCCCCCCCCCCCCCC
>JACXGK010002605.1:14667-44242 GCA_016801125.1 Novumbra hubbsi | reverse complement strand
CTGGGTACCCCCGGTACAGTGGTCCCTGGGTACCTCCTGGTGCAGTGGTCCCTGGGTATCTCCTGGTGCAGTGGTCAAATTGGGCACATTATGAGTTGCTGTAATGAGTTTGAATCCAGCCCCCAATCGGTTAGTGATTTTGTTTTTCCATTGTTGTTATATAATTTTTTTTTCAATGAATTACACAAAGTCTTTTAACCTTATTCTATTTCTTTCATCAGAACCTGATGTGTGATTTAAGTGGTCTCTTAAGTTTTTTTAACAATGTAATTATAAACACACACACACAGTAAAACAGTTTTTTTGTTTTCATTTGTCATAGAAAGGATTTCTCTACTAAATGCTTTGTCAATGCCCACATCAATATTTATGAAATCCATAACAAACAGGGGTAATGTCATAGGTTTTAGGGGTTTAATGATAACATTTTAAATAATATTTGCACACCAAATAGGTGAGATAGCTTAATGTGATTTTATATCCTTCTTCAGTGGATTGCAGTTTGGCTCTGAAGTTTGGCATGCACATGCAACAGTATCCTACATGATAATATCTGTGCAGTGTCAACACTGAGTTAAGTGGCAGGACAATTTTTTCGGACTTGAGTAGATTTAAGGCAAAAAAAATTAATTTAGTATAGTTTGTTACAAAATCCACATTTCTAATGTAAATGAATGCATTGTGTGATGTAAGTTTTATTGTTTTTTAACTCAATTTGGCGCTTGGATCAATAACCTGATCTTGACTAAACCACTCTGGATTGCAGTTCTACATCTTGTGTTTAATTTCACGTTCCCTTGCTCACAAGTCGCATGCATCAACCAATTGTTGCCTCCTAAGGCATCGACTGGTTCGTCTCCTGACATACTGTTGTGTCGTATGATGGGGTTAGCTGGCTCAACAACACCTATCCAGGCGCTTTACGGTCCTCCCGACGTCAGCACCGACTGAGCAAAGGAACGTGCCTTTAAACTGCAGATGTGACGTCAGAAAGAGGGGTCCCTCCCGATTCTGGACTCTTGGAGCTGCAAGTCCAGTATCGTACAGCTGGGGCGTCAACATGACTTTCACCATTTGAATGAATGTCCTTTTAATTTTATATTGCTAATGAATAGTCGACGTACTAAGTTTCTAGAAACAGAAAGAGACACACCAACCTCAACCCGCATTCAGGGGTGCGGCCTTTTTGCCTCCTTCAGAGGGCGATTGGGTGCTCCTCCTGTGTTAACTTAGCACAGCAAGCTAACTAGCTAGCTAGCTAAGTTACTCTTGTCTGTTGTCTCCATCCAGCAAGCAGCGGCGAAGATGGCGGACCCGGCGGAATGCACCATCAAAGTAATGTGCCGCTTTAGGCCGTTGAATAATTCAGAAGTGACAAGAGGGGATAAATACATACCCAAGTTTACAGGGGAGGATCAAGTCTCTATCTCGGTAAGTTAGTGATCAAACACCGCAAGCCATGTCCCTCAAAACATCCCTCTTTATAATGCTAGCTAGGCTAGCTAAGATTAGTATTAACCCTAGATGACGCCAGTGCCAACTGCCTAACGTTAGCATGTAAAGCCACGGTCATTTTCTTGCACTCATTTTAACACTGCATTAATAACCAAGTCAGTCGTATTGTTACTACTGATGGATACTGTCACATTAAAATACAATTGTACGTAGCGATAATACCCAACACACTGCAACGCATATAATCTGCTACAGTTTATATCGGAAGCTAATTTGGACCATTACAGTAACTGTCTACAGTATAATACAGTATTGCAATGCCAAGATACTCGGCCCAGCCCACGTACAGTCGTACTATTATTAATTGTCATGGGCACAAAATGTTGGTAGTATATGCTTTTAAATATTAGGATGTTCACCCCTGTTTCCGGAGACGCTGTCTAACTGAGATACATTTAATATTACCAGCTTTGATCACAGTTTTGAATAGTTGTACTGTAGTATTACTGTAGATAACTAGGTATATATCTATCTAGGAACAGCCACGTCGCATTCGCCATTGCCTCATTGACAATGTACTGTTTGGGCGTTAGTTTATTACGGATTATTGACTGGGGAATAGTTTACGATCTATTAGCAATGCCTGGATGCAAGTCGTTTGTCTTATCTGTGGTCATTCACGTTAAAGCGAATGGCGTTGTTCTATAAATGTTCATAAATGGGGAATGGGCACTCCTTTTAGTCATGTTCTCACCTAAGCTGCAACAACTATCCGAAATAAAAATGATTATGCCAATAAGAAAACATTGGCACTGCCGAGACCCAAAAATCGAAATATGGAGGTGAACACCGCAGCCTAGTTTAATACGTTTTTGGTTTTCATGGTTTTCATTTATACATTTTTAAAACCTTTGTAAATATTCAACATTTTCTTCAGTAATTCCCCAAGAGATGTGGATGGAAAAATAATTCCCTACACAGTAGCAACAGTCTTGTCAGCTGTGCGGTTTTAAAAGCCAAGGGTGAGGTATCATGCCATGCTGACTGAATAAATGAGCATGTTTGTTATTTCCTGGTTAGGGGGAAATCTCTTTGCCCCAAGCATAACATATGATCCGCAGTAGACATTTTAATTCAAGTTCCATCGTCAGTCATTTATCTGACATCTTAACTAGAAGCATACTTTTTTCCTGGTGTCTCATAACTTGTTTAACAGTGTAACACCTCATGGTTGCATTTAAAACTGCACCCTAATTCCTACATAGTCTTGTCAACAGCCGTGTTCCTTATGAGTCCTATGGCATTCCTATGAGACAGGCCAAGAGACAGACGTATGTCGTCATTGGCACATTCTCTTTTACGGTGTTGCTGGGAACAAATGGCTGTATGAGGGGTGTGGTATTATATTGTGAGTAGGCAGTGAGGACTAGACGAAACGTTATCGTCCTGAGTGGCAGTGGAGACCTCATTGCTTTGACCTGTGTCTGATGGCATGAGGCCGAACTGATCTGCGTATGTGCGGATCAAACTCTGTGCAGATGAAACTTAACTATTCTCTCTTTATCAAGAGTTTAACGTTTTTTTGTAGCCCACATAGTGTAACCCAGCAGCAACATTCTAAAAAGAATGTCTACTTCCCCCTGTAGCCTACTAGACACTTTTAAATACTGTCAGCTACAAAAAACCTTTAGCTATTACAATTGTAAGCATGACACAAACTGGGTGTCTAATGAAGCAAATATATTTTGTGCTTGTTTAGAACCAAATAATTGTGTGTCTTGAGCAAACATCAACACTGTTTTTGTAACTCAGATGTGTGACCAAAAGAACATATTTTCCTTGGCATGGCAAATTCATTCTGTATATTAAACACTGAATCCAATTTCTGGGGAACAGGTAATGCTGTTCGTTTTTTTAACCCATTTTGCACTTCGTTTTTCTCTCATACCAATTTTATGATGTCTGATTCACAGTTATGGCCTTGCTTTGTGGCAACATCTCCATGGCGTGTGCGTGGATCTTTTTGTTTGTGGGCAGGGACCTTCTGACCCTTTAGATCATATCAATCACATTTATTTATAAAGCCCTTTTTACAACAGCATTTGTCACAAAGTGCTTTTACAAAAACACCCAGCCTAAAACCCCAGTGAGCACGCAACAACAGGATTGAAGCACGGTGGCTAGGAAAAACTCCCTATGGGGGCCGGAGTGTAGGAAGAAACCTAGAGAGGAACCAGGCTCAAATGGCCATACCTCTTGTGGCTGTGCAGGGTGATGTTTAAGAATAATGCTAATAATTAATACATTTACATGAGCTATGTCCAGAGTCTAAAATGCCTAATCTAGGTTGACAAGCATGATCAGATTGGCAGGACAGGAACAGTCCAGGGTGGGTTGATTAGGGGTTCAGCCTTGTGGCAGCCGGAATCGTCAGGATCATCTAGGTTGGGAGGGGGGGTCAGCAGAGTAGCAGCTGGAATAGTCAGGTATCTGCTTGTTCTGCAGCAAAACCAGGAGGGCTCGGGACAAGGTCTTCTGGGCCTGATACTCCACAGGTGTAGGCCGAGACCTCACGTCCTTCTAATTGAACCGCAACAGGAGACAAGGAGAGTTGTTAAAGAGTGCATTTCTTAGAGTTATGGAGGAGAACTAGCCCTGCTCCCCCGGCACAATAATATAGCAGCATAAAAACTTTTGTCTGAGACGGGGGGGTCTCAGACTATATCAGTTTGGTTTTAGTAAGGACATTAGATGGAGATTCTCCAATGGACAGAGGAAAGAAGCATTTGACAGCTATTGTCATTTGGATCTTTCCTGATTAAGAGACCAATTGATCCCAGCATATCAAGTTACTCTAATACCCATCGTCTGTTCAGAAGAAAACACCTGTAGCCTTCTGAGCAGGTTTGTTGGGTGGTCAAAGGGTTAGGGATTCGCTAATGCTGAGCAATTTGGCATTCAAGTCCTATCTAGATATTTGTCAATCTTTCACCCATTTGTTAAAGCTCGATTTAAAAATGCTTAAATGTTAAGCGAATTACGTAAACATGGAAATTCTATGCAAACAAAGCATTCACTTGCTAATGATCGATGCATGTCCAGGGCTTAATAACACATGCTATTACAGCGTTCATTTTCTCAGCCCTGTTAATTGAGGACCATCATTAAATTAACCACGGTCGCCAGTGGATTATAAAAACTTAAAAACAAAAAAATCATATCGCATTCCATAAGCCTGATTTTTGCTAGATGCCTATGTGGACCCTGGTTGTTTAACCCTTGAAGCCCTATGGGTCATTTGGGAACCCAAAATCCGCCTGTCAGTACCTTGACCTTTTGACCTCTCAGGAGGTTATCCTTTGTTTTAGAATGATGTCCATTACATTTGGGACTCTGAAACCCCATAACTGAAAGAAGGATGAATAGTTAACATTGTTTTAGAAGACCTAATGAGTTTATTAGTAACAATATGTGAAGAGAATACAAAAAACGTATGTTGACATGTAGTTGCTTTTATTGAGAAGGCCAAAATATTCTCCAATAGGTAAGGCTTATTATGTCACATATGGACATCACCAGGGGTTCAGAACCACTCAAACAAATTATTTTTGGAACATGTAACATAATATACAAGTATTCTGCATTATTGATTCCGAAAATTGTACAATATCAACCAAAATTGACAATTTAGGATCCCTGTATCAGTGTGATGGATCATTTAATCCAAAAATCAAAACAGATTCAAATTCAGATCAGATCAGATTAAGAATGCAGGTGCTGGGTCATCTTACCTTCTCTCTGTTGGGCCTTGTAGTAGTTTGTGGGGCCGTTCCATCCCAGGCCACGGTGCCGCCGCTCAGGACTCTATCGATGGTTTAGCCGTAGAGCATGAAGAGGGTGAAATGCGAGACCTAAAATCGACAGCGTAAATACTCCATGACAAGTCCTCTCCTATTTAAAAGCAGAGGAACTGAAAACGGCCTCCTGTTTCTCTGTTGATGTGGATCAGGGCGTGTTCCCTTCCTCGCTTCCTAAAGTCAACAGGCATCTCCTTTGCTGACGTCACTCACTGGGCACCACAATGCCAGTATTGCTAAACTCCTCCTTGTCGGCTGAGTCGTTGTTGTTGGTTATCCGGCCTACAACCGTGGTGTCGTCGGCAAACCTGACGATGATGATGATGGTGTTGTCGTTGTGCCGAGCCATACGTTCCTGGATGAACACGGGGTTAAAGCTGAGTGCTAAGGATTCTCCTTAATGCTCAAGTACCCCAACAGCAAGAGGTCTGCCCACTGAAATTCCCCTGTCTGATTACTCTAAATACCTTTTTACAGCGCTGAAGGTTTTGATTAATTTCATGAATTATATAAAATGGATCTATACTCTACCGTTTGCATTTTCATGCATTAAAATGGTAAATGTTTAACTTTTCTTACTACTCGATTGCTTGTCCTCTTCAGTAAATGCTCACTGGTACCTACTTATATCACGCGTTCAAAAGTACAGTTTTTTGGTCTTAATTAGCTCATAAGTGTGTAAACTTATGCTTCCACATGGTTTGAATTCTAATCATCCTCTCTCAATTTCATCATCTTTTCCCTCATCCTGTCCCTTTACAGCTTTTTGAACCCTCTGTTTTCCGTCCCTTCTTGAAGTAATCCTCACTTGAATGTGTTTATTTTTCATCTGCTTTTTCTCCCGCAATTCAAGCTGTTACTTACAGTCAGTGTAGGGTAGTTCAACATCTTCACTTTTCCACACTAGGGACAATGGACTGCCCGTCAAAGAAGCAGGTCCAGGGAGACAAATTGGCCAGTTTATCTTCCAGTAACGGAGGAGCTCTGACGCTGTAGGACAATCATTACTGATACAGCCCATAGTCTTAGGTGTTGCCTGGCTGCAGGGTTCTCAACAGAGATATTGTCTGTGCCCCAAATTGTGCTGTATTTCTTACATAGTGCACTTGTTTTGACCAGAGCATGCAAATAGTGCAATTTTGGACTCAGCCATAGAAGCCTGAGTCAATTTAAGTAGTTACTTCTATAAAAATTTGCCATTTTGCTGATGCACCTTGGTGTGACTGCTTGGAGTTTTCTCATCTCTGTAGAATGACACAGTTTAGTATTAGCCCAGCTTGTTTCCCAAATGGCAGTGCTTGGTGTATAGAGTAGTTTGGGAGACAACCAAGGCTTCCTAATAGAATGGCAAAATGACTGAATACATGGTTTGCCAGCATTTAAGTTGTGCTTGCACTGGCACAGAGTGATTGTTCAGAACGAGAGCTGGCCATATTGGTGTCAAGGCCGTTGAAGGATGGCTGCGCCCGTCTGTTTCGGAAGTGCTCTGTTATGCACACAGAGCCAGGCCCACGTCCAGAATCTGCCATAATGTATCATCTGGTCCCAGAAAATGTTAATTGAAGTACTTTTTAAAGTAAGCCCAACTCAATAAAAACATTGTTGTCAAAAATGTTTTAGGACTCCTGCTGCTCCTTCAAAAGTCTTAAGAGGTCTTTTAATAAAAGCAGGGTAATGAAGGTCATCATTTGTCTTAAGGTGGCTGATGGTGCTTGCTAGGCTGATGGTCAAATTGTCAGAAAAAGTGGCCCAGTAGGTAAATTAGCGTGCGTTTGCTTGATTAGTATTAGACCATGAGAGACTCGGACCACGAATGCATATTTTAGGTTACTTTAAGATGCCTGTCATCCTTTTGTGGTCATCAGTAGTTGCTAGATATAGATGAGCCAAGATGGGGAGATGCAAGTTGAATGGGAAATGGTTGGTAAAAGATGCCTTTCAGAGGTGGTGGGCACTGGGGGGAAAGGAGTACAAGGCAAGTGCGGTTTGGTGGACCTACACTTCAAAATGAGGAGAGAGCTGCAGAGCTACACCACGTCTTGATGAGAGTTAAGGGTGGTGTAATGAAGCATTGTTGGGGGGATACTGAACGTCTTGTGTAGGAGCTGCACTGCAGCCATTGAGGGTTCAGCGTTGCCGTCAGCTGTCAAGCCTTTAGGAATGCCCCCATTGAAATGACCACTGCTACATTAATCACTGGTCTTGTCTAGTGGCAGTGTCTGAACTTCACGAGAAACAGAGGCTGTATTCACGATGGTCAATGCGCATGTTTGTTCTGTCTGGTGAATTAAAATAATATGAAATGCCTGGTCATTGAAGTGGAGAAGTATAGGTTTTAGTATGTCTCAAGTCACCCCTAATAAAGACTTTATTTTGAAGGACCAACTAAAGATGTTTAAGGTTCTACATCTGCTTTTAAGGTTTTTCAAATGTGCTCTGTGTAGCAGGTGACAATGCAACGCATATTGTGTTGTAACACGGTTACAAAAACCTGTACCAAAGTATGACTCAATAAGTTATAAATTATATTTGTAGAGGTCTTAAAAAGCATTGAATTTGACATTTTTGCAAGAACCCTGTGTATAGACCTGGCCTGAAGTGTGGTTTTGGCCAACATTATGCCCTGGTAAACAGAAGACACTAAACTCTGTATGATATAGGGTGGATTGATTGATATTGGCTGATGCTGTCAAATGAATAGCCTCAAGTGCCCTGCTGATTTGTGGCTACTCTGTAAGTATGGCCTTTACATTTTAGAGAGAGAAGCTCCTGTCTCTGGCCATTATAAGTCATATTGAGAAGGTCAGGGATAATATTCTAAATGGCAGCTCCTGTATAAAACAAAATAGTGCACTTCATTGGAGCTTTTTGTCTCTAGCCAAAAGTCCGTTATTGGACACAAACATAATTATGAAATGCTCTGTTTGTGCAGTTTGTATTGTGTGGATCTAAGTATGAGTAGCATATGCTATAGTTCTATCGATTAGCTAATGGATGTACAATTTGCACGTGCTATGAAATGCATTTGCATACCTTCTTGATTCATTAGAAGAAAGTACACTATCCCTATAGTCACACGAGGGCCTTGTTTCTAATGCTGTAGGTTGTTGTGCTGAGTCTGGTATTTGGGCCTTGAGTGTCCATAGGTTATTAGGATCTTAGCATATCCTAATATCAAGGTGTTTTTGAGTACAATGGTCAACCCAGTTCTGTCCTGGGAAGGTTCTAGATCTAAGTTGCCTTGATAACCTATGGCTAGAGCTGAGAACAGTATTTGGATAACTGAGGGGTGGTAGAAAGGCATGCAGCAAGCATCATTGGTTGGCAGATACCTTGACAAAAAATGTCTTTGCCCATCAAACTGTCTTTGTGCCCATCAGTTTGTCTTTGATTTTGAAATTGAAGAAATCGTTCCCTGTTAATTCCAGCTGCCATGTCGTTAAGCTATATGGCATGCTCTACTGACACAACCTCGCACACTTTAAACAAAGCACGTGCCATGAAACCAAAGCACTTGTCGGGTCTTGTTGCACATGCGTTTTCACACCGTCCTGGCTTTGGGATGTCAGTTCGCAGAACACTCAGGGATGATCAACAGCATCCGGGCCTAAAACCGTAAACCATTATTGTATTCAGTATGTGACAGGAGTAACCAATTTGTCTAGACAATTTTATGGTGACGGCTTATTGAGGCAACAAAGTGACATGTCATCCCCATGCTCCTCAGTGGTAAACTCAGTAAATATGTTTGAAATCGGCCCCCAGTTTACTTTGGAACCAGTATGTTTGGATTTTCCCAGACCAATTTTCTTACTATTATTCTTGCCATGCTTGTTAGAAGGTTTAAATAGTAGGACGTGTTTGTTGATAATTACAGTATTTTCCTGTTCGTCCTGCAGGGTAAACCGTTCATGTTTGACCGGGTTTTTGGGTCCAATACAACACAGGAGCAGATGTACACAGCCTCTGCTCAAATGATTGTTAAAGGTAAGGAATGATGGATGGATACATTGAGCCACGGTCTCTTGCCATGCCTGTGTAAACCCAAAATCACTCTAATGTAATGTTTCCCACTGGTTCCAAACCCATTCCCACATCTGTGTACTGCCTACTCAGTGAAGAACGCAAAAGAAATTCCTGCACATCATCAGCCAAAGCAGCAGTGTCTCCATAGTTACAGTCCTCAGTCATGGCAGCCGGAAAGTTCAGAGTAATTCAGAGTAATTTGAGAGCACCCCAGTTTAAATAATGGAAATGATGGCCATGCCATCATTATACCAGGTAGACATACATTATGTTACTTAGTAGTTCATAATTAATAGAACACTTTTTGCCTTTCTAGTTATCAGGTCAGCATATAGATATATTCCCGCGTTGCTTCAAGTTGAATGGTGTTACAGAACAGACCAGTCACTCTTGTCCTTTAACACTTAGTACTGTCAATATATACTACATCATTTCATAAAAAAAGAATCAGTCCTGTCCTTATATTTACATTTTTATGCCATGCACTTGGCATAAAACACGAAAGTTCAGTAAATTTACAGATTTCCGACCTAACTGTGCAGAACGTCTTATTGTGTATGGCCATCTGATGAAGAAATACAATAAATATGTTTAGGAGGTTGTAGCTAATATGCATCGTAATGGTTTAATAAGTTATCCATTTATTGTTGTCTACACACAGATGTACTTGAAGGCTACAATGGGACTATATTTGCCTTTGGGCAGACATCGTCTGGAAAAACACACACTATGGAGGTGAGAAAGATACCGGCCATTTAATGAGTTTGGTGAAATGCTTTCAACCTGTGGCTGGGGTCGGAAGCCATGTCATTCACCCCAGCGCTGCTTTCAATGACAACCTATGTCTATCCCCCACAGGGCAGCCTCCACGACCCAGACAACATGGGGATCATTCCTAGAATAGTCCAGGACATCTTCAACTACATCTACTCCATGGATGAGAACCTGGAGTTCCATATTAAGGTTTGGACCGGTCACTGGAGGGGTTCTGTTGCCAAATACCAACGCTTTCACTGAGGCTACCTAGCTTGCTATTCCACATCAGCTGAGAGGGGCTGCTTTAATCAGAGGCCTCTCTCTGTTGCAGGTTTCTTATTTTGAGATTTACCTGGACAGGATCAAGGATCTACTGGATGGTACGTGCAGGAGTCCTCAGTTATTGGATATGACATAGTTCCAAAATGACATCCCCTATCCCCTATAGTCCCCTACCTTTGAACAGGTCTATTAGGATTTTTTGTAGGTAACAGTGTGCACTTTGGGATGCGGACCTGGTATATTGAGCCATCATTTCGTTTACACATATACTCAGTTCAACTGAATGATTTCTGTTTAGGTAGGCAACGTGTTACCTGCATTATGTACATGAACAGTTGAGTTTTAATGGCGGATTTGTGGTGCTGGCTTGGGGACATTTCCCAGTTACTGTGGTGATTAACATCAGTAACTACAGTGATATCTACTGTCATGCGTTATTCCTTTCTCTCTTCAGTAACCAAGAACAACCTGTCTGTACATGAGGATAAGAACAGGGTTCCCTACGTCAAGGTAAGGCCTGAGATTATTGCCGGTGAATCCAAGACGCATCTAGAACCATCCCATGAATACGCCACCCGTTGGATGAGCGCTTAGATGGCGTCAGTTATGTAGATCGATAGCAAAATGTTTTACTCGTAATCGGAGAACGGTGCTCTTACTGGTCGAATTTCCTGATTGCCCCACAGACTTCTACATCTGTTCTGTGTTCATAAGGGTCTGTTTGTCTGCGAGTGCCGGGCTATGTCCAATAAAACAGTGGCTCCTTGGTTCTCTGTGTTCCCTCAGGGGTGTACCGAACGCTTTGTGTGCAGCCCCGAGGAGGTCATGGATACTATTGACGAGGGCAAAGCCAACCGCCACGTGGCCGTCACAAGTGAGTCAGTCCCACGGCCAATTTAGTCCCTCCAGCTTCTCATGGGGTTCATCATCCTCCCTCAACCTGGTCTCCCAGGATCCACACGCCCGACTCGGGCTTATTCCTTAATGCCATCCTACACCCGTGCACTACTTCTGACCTGGCTCCATGGGGTATGTTATGGCAAGATGACCATATGGGTCTAGTCAGAAGTACGAATAGCCGTGAAATGAGGTGGTTCTTTTCCGATGGTTGTGGCTCTAACTTTGTAACGTTTAAGATGCAAAGTTTTATCAGACCATTCCTGATAAGAATGTTTCTGGGTCATATTCAAGTCATATTTTACACAGTGTACTTTATTGTTGCCTGACTTTCCTTCATTTCAAATCTGGTTTCCCTAAGATTCAAATATTGTTTAGAAATCTAACCTATTTTTTTTGCTCTCTGTCCAGTTGAGTAAACGTTGGTTGTTAATTACTTAGTTGTTATTGTTTTATTGAAAGGTCACAGGTACACTTTAATAAATACCTTTTCTAATAAATATAAAAATGGGTGCGTAGGCCAAACATTTCTTGAGAGGCCTGACCCATTTTGTGATGGGATTCCCCAGCCATTACACAATGTAGAACCATGAGTTCTGACCAGAAACAAGGAACAGGTCAGAAAGTTATTCGTTTCCATCTTTATTCCATTTCTTGCATACTGTCAACTTGTTTTTCTCCTTTCAGACATGAACGAACACAGCTCCAGAAGTCACAGTATCTTCCAGATCAACGTGAAACAAGAGAACACCGCTACTGAGCAGAAACTCAGCGGAAAGCTCTACCTCGTCGATTTGGCCGGTAGCGAAAAAGTATGTCTCAGTCATTCATTTCTCATCTTCCTCTGTGTCACAGCTTGCACACTAGCATCCTTTTACAGAATGACGCTAGCATGGATTTTAAAATCTGCGTTACATTAACTCCTTCCAACCAGTGCATACAGTAATCCTATGCATGACTTGGAGAGAGTCCTACTGCGCAGGTTTGAAAAAGGTAGAAAGTCGAGACGCGCCATAACTCTTTCGGCCTCGTGGTCTAGCCTTCGTGTTTCTTGCTTATGTCTGTGTTGGTGCTCAATACATTAACTTTGGCACAATGCAGTCTTTCTCCTAATGGTGTTGTACTTGCATGTATAGTAGGAGGCAGGTTTTCATTTGAACATTTGGTCATAATTAAATAGGTAATCTACCTCACCAAAGGAGATTTGTCTTGTGCAGATGATGTACTTCTAGCTGCCTGTGGCTTCTGGTACAAGAGATGTAGTTCAGGCTTCAGGGTCGTTCTCACTTGGACAAGGCTACCTACTTTTACCACCACTTCTTCAGTGGCCTTGAGTTTTATGCAGATCTGTTGTTAAGATTTACAGCTCCAGTACTCTGTTGATTAATAATCTGATAATCCAAAGGATGGCTCTAAACTGAAACTTGCTTTGTCATCCTTTTTAATAATCCTTTAATCTTGTTTACAATGTTTGTTGTGATCTCATGTATAATCTTTGCTGAGACGTTAGTATTTGTTTTGTAGCATTATCTACTTTTGACATTTTGGCTGTTCACAAAATTGTAACCTGACCTTTCTTTTTGGCCTTTTTTAGTGCACTACTCCTTATAAAATAACCTAGATGTATGCGTTTCAAAATATCTACTTATTGTTTAGTGCACTGAATCAGCAAATTCAGGAATTTGATGTGATTTGGGATACAATTGTTTAGCTTTGTGTTTTTGTATTATGTACTGTGGTCATGTGATACGATCTTGTCATATGGGCCTGTGGGTTAGCTTTGGATCTTTTTAAAATTGTGTCTCTGTCTAGGTTGGTAAAACTGGAGCGGAGGGCGCAGTACTGGAGGAAGCTAAAAACATCAACAAGTCCCTGTCTGCATTGGGCAATGTCATCTCTGCTCTAGCTGAAGGCTCGGTGAGAAAACAGTAGACTTGTCTCTTTATCCTCAAGGCTGAAAAGAATATCTGCATCCCAAACATATTCTAAGTGCACTTCTTGACTTAACTCTGCTCAAAACCAGTGCAGAATATAAGGAACGTGGTGCCGTTTGGAACATGCGTAGAAGTCAACAAACAGCAGTTCTAGAGCAGGGTTAGGACATTTTCAAATGAGGAAAAAGGGCGACAGGAAATCATCCCAATACGAATGTATCTGTATATTTCTATCCTCGTTAGGAATGTGCCAGGCACAAAGTATTTAGTGCAGGTTTCATTTATTAGCCTGGCTCCAGATCATTGTTATTGTTGGAACACATTTTGACACCATCTGACACCAGTCTACAAAGAATAAGTGTTTTAAATCACAAGTCACCCTTTCCCCCTCTCTCCAGACCTACGTCCCCTACAGAGACAGCAAGATGACCCGTATCCTGCAGGACTCTCTGGGGGGAAACTGTAGGACCACCATGGTCATCTGCTGCTCTCCCTCCTCCTACAACGAGGCTGAGACCAAGTCCACACTAATGTTCGGACAGAGGTACGTACAACAACCTGAACACCCCCTGCGCTTTGGCATCCGGCTCTGGAGAGATCTCCTAAATGTCCTCCCCAACACTGCTGGAGTGTTGGGGAGGCCAGGCGTGTCCACCGCACTGGTACATGCCTAGCATACCAGGACCACCCAAGTTTCAGCTGTGGAAACGGTGAACGACTGCCACAGTTACAGTAGAACGAGGAATGTTGGAGAAATTAAGCCATTAAAAAATACACGGGCAGAGCTACGAATGCCGTATAATGGCCGCGCGTTACATTCTGTATTGGTGGCGTTGAGCCAATACATTTACATTTACCATGCCTATACACTGAGTGGTATTCGGTACCCCGCCCCCCCCCCGCCTTTCTCCACCAAATATATTTTGGTATTTGTAAGTGTGTGTGGGCAGTCATGGGGGAACATTTACTGATTAGTTCAGAAACATATGTATCTACTTGATTGGCCATGAATAGCGCGCGTGTGTGTATGTCCTCAGAGCAAAGACCATTAAGAACACGGTGTGTCTGAACGTGGAGCTCACAGCAGAACAGTGGAAGAAGAAGTATGAAAGAGAGAAGTCAAAGAACACCACCCTGAGGAGCTCCATCACATGGCTGGAGAACGAACTCAACCGCTGGAGAAATGGTGAGCGTTTGCATTTAATGGAGAAATGTGCCTTCGTTTTGATAATCAAATGACAGCACACCTGTATGAAAGCATCTGCATTCGCTTAGTTCCTTAGCTCATTTATTCAGGGTTTTTCCTGTTATTTGTCACCTGTCCATACCACACAGCCATTGAGGGTAGAAACCGAATTAGAAATGATTCATTTCGGACCAGGGCCGCATTCGTGTGTAGAATAGGGTAATTGGCTCACTGTCGGGCCTGTTAAAAGCTCACCTCATCTGAACATTTCGTCCTTGACGATGGATTTACATTTTTTCGATCGGGGCGCTCTGCCAACGGACATCCAGTCAAGAGCGCATCAAAAATCGCAGATAACGGATAAAAGCAGTGTCACTGTTCCACCACTGCCTTAACCCCCTTTCTGCGGTGACTGCCCTGCCCCATTCCACCTGTCCACCCCCCCCCCCTCCCTCTGTGCTGTTCCCTGCAGGTGAGAGGGTGCCAGTGGATGAGCAGTTTGACAAGGAGAAGGCCAACGCGGAGTTCCAGGCCCTGGACAACTTGGTGAACAATGACAAGATGGCCGCCTCGCCCAGCATCCCTGGGGTTAAACTGACTGATGCGGAGAAGGCCAAGTGCGAGGCGGAGCTGGCCAAACTCTACAAGCAGCTGGACGATAAGGTGAATAGCACCAGTCCCCCAGATCTGCCGCCCGCGTGAAGGCCGCACCGCGTGCTATTTAGGACACGCCCGTTATGTGCGGAGTGAGAGCATGGACATGCTAGAACCGCCCCAACTGAGAATGCGTCTGATTTCCCTTCATTATTTTGGGGCGAGTCCCCTTATTTCATTATCAGCAGAACATCAGTCTGTGTCACGCGCGCGTGGATCTGAGAATACGGCACTTCCTCAGTAGCGTGACATTCAAAACATTAAGGAGTACCGTATTTTTTGCACTATAGGGCGCACTAGATTATAAGGCGCACTGTCAATGAATGGTCTATTTTCCATATTTTTTCATGTATAAAGCGCACCAGACTATAAGGCGCATTAAGCAGAAAAAAACAGTCAGATAAGTCAGTCAGTCAAACTAGATTAAACGCGTTCACAATAGCTCTCCACATTATTCAAACGTTAATGATTGATTCACAATAACTACCAACCTTGTTCAGTTGTAACACGTAAAAAACACAGTCTGATACCGCTAAATCAAACGTTAGCGTATTCACAAAAACTCATTTTGGGGTCCTTATACACACACTGTAATATTATGGTGAAGCACAGTATGTATTACTCCGCGACGCTCCTGGCTACGGTAGCCGTAATTTGGCAAGCTGTGCGGCTTTGTAGTTTACCAAAGTCGTACTAAAACATTTTGACATAGCGCCGTGAGCGTCTTGTACCACACAAAATCGCTTAGAGGTCAGTAAGCAGTGGTCAGTAAGCTGTGGTCAGTCAGTCAGCAAAACCAGAATGAATCCATATATAAGGCGCACTGTCGTTTTTTGAAAAAATTAAAGGCTTTTAATTGCGCCCTATAGTGCAAAAAATACGGTACTATTGAACGTTTTAGCAGTTTAAAAATGTTGACCATTTGGAATGGAAAAAAGCTGGCAACATTGCTTCACTCACACTCACTGTATGACAGGACGTCTTGTTCTGTGATCATCTGGCAACATAACTTTGCTCACACTTATTGTATAACAGGAAGTCTGGTTCTGTGATCATCTCCATCTATGGTGCTGCTTGTCGTACTGTGACTTTCTGTTGGCCCTTATTTCTCTTGACAAGAACGGTATGATCTAAACAAAACCCCTTCCTGCTCACTCTCTTTCGCTTCTTTTCTTCTCTTCCTGCTCTCCCGTCTTCTTTATCACCTCCTCTCTCTCTCCATCAGGATGATGAGATCAACCAGCAGAGCCAGCTGGCGGAGAAACTGAAGCAGCAGATGCTGGACCAGGAGGAGGTGAGTCTCCCCCCACTCCCCCATGCCCCCCCCCACCAGCCCTGCCTCCGCTTTCCCCCCTGCCAGGCCCTCTGCCGGGCCGCTCTGTTCAGTAGGCCATCAGTCTGTCTCTACAGCCAAGACACCGCAGGGTTAAAGAGGGACCACTTAGCCTTCTGCTCAGCCTATGGAGGAATCTGACTGTCTTCATTTAGTCTTGGTGATTATCCCGTAATAAAGAATTATCATTGACATCGCCCCGTTCAGGAACAAGGCAGCATGGTGTTGAGCAACAGAAAGCGTACTGACTTGTTGTATTTGGACGAGATGGGGTCGTGCCACCCTCCTAATTGTTTCCGAATGCTTTCTCCGTAATTAACGTAACCCCGTGTCCCGTCTCCAGCTGCTAGCCTCCTCGCGCCGCGACCACGAAAACCTGCAAGTGGAGCTGAACCGCCTGCAGTCAGAGAACGAGGCATCCAAGGAGGAGGTGAAGGAGGTTCTGCAGGCGTTGGAGGAGCTAGCGGTGAACTATGACCAGAAAAGTCAGGAGGTGGAGGACAAGACGAAGGAGTTTGAGGCTCTCAGTGAGGAGCTCAACCAGAAATCGGTAAGAATAGTGGTTCTTCACAATCTAAACTTAGTTCTGCTTCAATGTTATCCATCTGCAGAGTTCTTTTGAACTGAACTCATTCACAGACTGAACTCCTCTTGGTTTATCACTTGGTTTTGTCAATTCCAACATCTGGAAGAACTGCTGCTTCTCTTTGCTCACTGAAGAGTTATTTGATTGGTTGCAGTGCCCTCAGCGGCAGTTGCAGGTCGGAAGTGCCGAATTGTAAACCACCCGGGTCTGGAATGAAACTGTGTGGTTGGCCCTGTGGAAGTGACCATGCGCCATTAACACGGTTGGTGCTTTGTGGTCACCAGAGTGTCCTGGTGTCCATCGACTCTGAGCTGCAGAAGCTGAAGGAGATGACCAACCATCAGAAGAAGAGGGTCACCGAGATGATGTCATCGCTGCTCAAGGACCTGGCGGAGATCGGCATCGCCGTGGGCAGCAACGACATCAAGGTACGTGTCAGAAATTGGGCTTTTTCTCCGGATATTTCTCTCCACATATTACTGGGACAATAGCAACAGACCACTTACCAGACGTACACAAAAGTGAACATCATTGATTACAGTTGTTCCGTTCAGTCCCATTGCCACGGGTATATAAAATCAAGCACCTGAGCGTCCTTTCTGCCTTTACACACCTTTGTGAAAGAATAGGCAGTTCTAAAGAGCTCTGTACTTTAATAGGATGTCAGTTCATGAAATGTCTTCCCTTCTAGATATTACGATCAACTGTAAGTGGTATTATTGCAAAGGGGAAGCGTTTAGGAACCACATAAACGCAGCCCCAAAGTGGCAGACCATGTAAAGTTACAGAACAGGGTTGCTGACCTCACCAATGCTCCTCAGGAAGAATGGTCAGACATTCCAACAGACACACTCCTAAATCTTGTAGAAAGCCTTCCCAGAAGAATGGAAGCTGTTATAGCTGTAAAGGGGGGGACCAACTTGATATTATGGCCTATAGATTTGGAATGGAATGTCATAAAATCTTATGTGGGTGTCTCAATTTATTTGTCTGTGTAGTGTAAGTCCATACTGCATCCCCTCTTTGTCTTTTAACTGTGCCTCCTCTCTCTCTCTCTCTCCCTTCTCCCCTGACTCCTCCCTCCAGCAACACGAGGGCAGTGGTCTGATCGACGAGGAGTTCACGGTGGCTCGCCTGTACCTCAGCAAGATGAAGTCTGAGGTGAAGACCATGGTGAAGCGCAGCAAGCAGCTGGAGAGCAGCCAGGCGGACGGCAACCAGAAGCTGGACGAGAACGAGAAGGAGCTGGCTGCCTGTCAGCTACGCATCTCCCAGGTACGTTAAAGCCTATTGTGCCTGACTGGGCCAGTACCCCTGCCGGTGGTTCCATCTACCGGAGGATCAGAACCTCAGAATCGGGGAACCATTGAGGCGGACGGGTCTGCGTTATGGTTGACTCTCGCTGGGGTTCGGTTGTTGCAGTGCTTTGAACACGCTGCTCACGGAACACTATAAATGTACGGCACTTCTAACTTCAGCGGCAATACCATGCATGATACCTTAGGAAAGCACTTCCCAAACAGTTTCTGCTCCCCAACCAGCAACACTGGTCTATTGATCACATGAACACTTCATTTGCTCTGGTCACTTTCTATGTACATTCAATGTACATGGTTATTTTTTTGTGTGTCCATTATAATGCACTACAACCCTTATAATATTTAAGATTTCTGTTCATACTGTCCTTATTTCCATTTTCTGTATATATGTATGAATGTTTCGCTATTATTTTTAATTAATTTATGTCTTAATTACTGCGCAGATGTTGCGTTCCATGTCACAAGGATTTTATTTTTGAGAAGGAGGCCTGGTGTTCTGTGCACTTGACAAATGAAATACTTTGAACCCTCCTTTTTCTGTTTTGCCCAGCATGAGGCTAAGATCAAGTCCCTGACAGAGTACCTGCAGAATGTGGAACAGAAGAAGAGGCAGCTAGAGGAGAACGTTGACTCTCTGAACGAGGAACTGGTCAAGATCAGTGCTCATGGTGACTATGAAACTCCTTCTGTGTTATTTCAGGAATGTCTCCCGCCTTTGCTAGTGCTACCTGTCCACCGTCAATCCACGCATTCAGAATTTACCTTGTTTTTTTTCTTCCAAATCCAAGGATACATTTTAATTTAGGTTGGCACCAGATGCTTGTTAAAAAAATGTTTTCAGGATATTTGGATGAACGTATTTTGTTTGTGTTTATTGTAGTTATTTTGGGAATAGCACTTGAAAACACTTGAAAATTATTTTATACTTTTTAACTCAGACAGGATAAATTATTTAAAACATTTTAATATACTGTACATGATTATTGCAGTAACATATAATTGAACCCATATCTATCCTTACTTACATCACTAATTTAAATATATTTAAATTTTTTAATTTGGTAAGTAAGCATTTAACAGTTTAAACCTGTTACATCAAAGCATGTGACCAATAACATTGATTTGATACAGTGTTTGGTTGACACCAGCTTATTAAAACATCAAGCACCATCTACTGGTTTAATAGGTTACTGACAATCATCTCCCTATTTTTCCCCTCACAGAGAAAGTACAGGCTATGGAGAAAGAGAATGAGGTCCAAACTGCCACTGAAGTCAAGGTACAGCAAATGCTAAATGTCTTCCTGACAGGCTGTTCTCTCACTCAACAACAGATAATTCATATGATCTAAACTTGTTGTATTAATCTATTCTACAATTGTGTACTAGAATCTCCTCTATCTCATTCAATTCTATTTAAGTCTGCCTAAAGGTCCATATTATTTGTTATTGGTGGTCAAGTTGTAATGTGTTTGCTTGGGAATCAGGAGGCTGTAGAACAACAGATCCAGTCTCACCGTGAGGCCCATCAGAAACAGATCAGCAGTCTGAGAGACGAACTGGATAACAAAGAGAAACTCATTACTGAGCTGCAAGAGTAAGGGAACACACACACACACACACACACACACATTCCTAGAGATCCGTCTTACCCAAAGATGACACTTGTAGGTTTTCCGGGGATTAGTTGTCACCTGTCTGACTCACTCTACATATACAATGGTTTGATCTTGAAATCTAAACCATGTGAGGTCTTAACCTCTTAAGAAAGAGGAGGAAAAAGGTTTGAGTGAGTTGCGTCAGCAAGGCTAGTTTGTTTCTGCCCATTTGTCAAAACGTACGGGTTTGAGGCATAGTTTAGCAATAAACATAAAGGAATGTGAACATCTTGGCCAAGTGTCTGTTTGTGTATTGGATTATGATGGGTGTTTTCATTCACTATTTAATTTGGTATTTGTTATAAAATAGGACACAAGTTCTACGTCTTTTAGTTTGAATTATTTTTGTACTCTCTTTACTTTCTTATAAAAAAATGTGTCTGTCCAGTCTGAACCAGAAGATCATGCTGGAACAGGAGCGTCTGAGGGTGGAGCATGAGAAGCTCAAGTCCACCGACCAGGAGAAGAGCCGCAAGCTGCACGAGCTAACGTACGTACACACACACCCACAATATTCACACATAATTTGTCATTAGTGGATTCGCTTGGAAATAAAAACAGACAATGACGAATGTTCCCAACCTTCCGAACCGCTTTGACGAGGCAGTGGAGAAATGAGGCTTGTGTGTTTTTCCAGCGTGATGCAGGACAGGAGAGAGCAGGCCCGACAGGACCTCAAGGGCCTGGAGGAGACGGTAGCCAAGGAGCTCCAGACCCTCCACAACCTCAGGAGGCTGTTTGTCCAGGACCTGGCCACCCGAGTCAAGAAGGTAGGACACATGGTTGCTTACAATCCCAATATGCCCCCCTTTACAACTCCACACGACAGAGGAGGAACCCTGCATATCGCCCAACGTTCCCCCGAGGGTCGTTCCCGGGACCGCACGGTCCACATCGTGTTCCTTCCACTAACCGCCACCCGACGTGTCCCACCGGCGTGGTCCTGTTGAATGTTTCATGAACCCCCCCGGACGCCAACCGAGAGGCTCCGCTAACTGGGTCATCCTGTAGTCGTCCTCTTCAAAGGCAGACATGTAAATGAGATGCAGTGTGTGGGTTCGTTCCAAATGGTGCCCTGTTCCCGTTGTCGTGCACTACATTTGACCCGTGCCTGTGGGGCATGGGGTCCGTATTAGTCCACCACGTAGGGAGTAGGGTGCCGTTCGGGATGGATACGCGTTTGGGCTGTGATTCAGGTCCTCTGTGACTAGGATGAATCACTGAACTCCAGGCTCCTGCTGGCTCAGAGAAGCGATGATGATGAGGAGGATGGGTCCCTGAGTCAGAAATGGGATCAATTCTAACCTTGGGGTGCCTGTGCCACAATTCCACATTAAAAAGTATACAGCAAAAGCCACAATATAGTTTTAGAATTCCATGCATCTCTGGTTATTTTAAACTCAAGTGGTTTTTCATGGGTTTTTATTTCATTATTAATGATGGAGTCATCGCTTGAATTACAAACGTGGTGTGATAAAGTATGTGTTCTGCAGAGCGCTGAGATGGACTCTGATGACACAGGGGGCAGTGCTGCTCAGAAACAGAAGATTTCCTTTCTGGAGAACAACCTGGAACAGCTTACAAAGGTCCACAAACAGGTAAACCAACAATCTGTTTTACGGTCATTTCACAGATATCTAGTAGTGTACAGAAGTTGCCTGTTTTGCCTTAATGTCATTGGCCACTCTGAAGTCCTCTTTAACCCTCCATGACCTATGGGTCATTTGGGAACCCAAAATCCGCCTTCAGAACCTTGACATTTTGACCTCTCAAGAGGTCATCCTTTGTTTTAGAATGATGTCCATTACATTTTGGACTCTGAAACCCCATAACTGAAAGAAGGATGAATAGTTAACATTGTTTGAGAAGACTTAATGAGTTTATTAGTAACAATATGTGAAGAGAATACAAAAAATGTATGTTGCCTCTAAGAATTGCCTCTAAGAGGTTTCAGTCCAGGTATGGAAAGCTTTTACTTTGCAGAAATACATAAACGACATGTTATTCGTTGCATAAGACTCTCCCCTACAACTTATAAAGAACCGTAGGCTTCTATCTTTAATATTTCCGGAGATATGAATCGAAATGCAACAGCTGCAATTTTTTTTCTCGTGTTTTTGTGGTCGAGATTTGGAAGGCTTCTCGTTTACGGAAATAGACATTCGACATTCTTTTCGGACAACTGTCCTCTACAACGGGGAAAAACCCGTAGGCTTCTATCTTTAGGCAATCCGGAGTTATGAATAGAAATGTATCGCCATGATTTTTGGTGAGTTAACCGGGTACCACTGGGTTACGTTGTGTTCCTCCCTCCAGTTGGTGCGTGACAACGCGGACCTGCGCTGTGAGCTTCCCAAGCTGGAGAAGCGGCTACGCGCCACGGCCGAGCGGGTCAAGGCCCTGGAGTCGGCCCTGAAGGAGGCCAAGGAGAACGCTGCGCGCGACCGCAAGCGCTACCAGCTGGAGGTGGACCGCATCAAAGAGGCCGTACGGGCCAAGAATATTGCCAGGAGGGGCCACTCCGCTCAGATCGGTGAGAGGGGACCGCGTCCCAAACCGGTCTTACTAATACACCGTGACGCTGTGTCCTTTGGACCCGTGACCCTTTCTGACCGTGCCGCTCTCCCTCTCCCCAGCCAAACCCATCCGCCCCGGCCAGGCCCCCGTGGCCTCCCCTACCCACCCCAACGTCAACCGGACGGGGCTCTTCAACAACCAGCCCACCGTCATTCGAGGAGGAGGGGCCAAGCAATGAGGGACCAGGAAGTGAGTGGGAGCGCTGTCGTTACGGGTTAGCTAGTCTGACGCATGTCTTGGGAGCTCTGGGCCACGTTCAAGAATGGGCGGTTTAGAAATGTTGAGGGAGCTTCCGAATGGTTCATTAGTGTAGTCTTCTGCCCTGCAACACATTGTGGCCTGGAACGCTGTCTCATCCAGCATACCCTGTCTGGGAGCCTGGGGTGGCACAAAGGGACTCACTATCTGGGAGTTTAAATTAGGCAAGACCAGTAGTGAGTGTGGTTGTACAGAGAGAATGGCCTAAAAGAAACCCTACTCTGTTTTTATTGAACAAATTCAAGGGTTTTGTGCCTTTTTGAAAGCCGTTTAATTGTCTTTTGGGGAGTCATGTTTGTAGCTAAGGTTGGCTGCCTTTTGTCTTTTCATTTTGTCATCTGTTTTTTCTTTAGCTGCTGAGAGAGTTGATCACAGTCAGACCGTGGCGGAAACATCCATCCACAGGAGCTGGCTTCCATTACGCAGAACTGTCATGTCACATGGGATGGTTCTTCCAGTGTCCTTGTTTATACATATATGTATGAAACTATATATATATAAGAAATAGACATGGGCTGTACAGTTTTTTTCCTGATTTGTTTTGTTTTCATGTATGACAAAGAAAATTTAAAAAAAGAACCAGTTAAGAGAAACAAAAAAGAAATGAGTACAGTCTTGGTGTCTGGCAAAATTTAACAAGAACATGCAACTAATAACATGTAGCTCTTTTGTTTTGATCTTTTGCACAACCGTTATTCCTTTAATGCCCTAAAAGAAGTTAGTCTGCACTGTGCCAAGTTGAATGTATGTCACGGCTGGTTCTCCGAACAAGACTAAACATTACATTACAAGGTCTGAAGATCTGCTGAGAAGCAGCATATCCTGATATATGTACTGTATAACATCAAAGTATCCCTTTGGTCTCTGTATGTTTAAAGCAAGCTGTAAAACAGACACTACTGTCTTCTATTGTACAGTTTACAAATGCGCTGTACAATAATCACTGAACGGTTGTCTTTTCTCTTTGACGTTTTGTTTCTGTCAGAGGAAAAAGCACACCTTTAGGACCGTACACCAGTGACTAATGTAGTCCAAAATGGCATCCCATGTCCTTTATAGTGCACTAAATAAGGAACAGGGTGCTATCTGAGAAGCAGACCGTTGGATAGATAACTGCAGACATGCTAAGATGTCACATATTTGAAAATGAAGCTGCTTCAGTGTCACTCCTTTCCAAGTCCCTAGATATTCAGTCAATACTAATATGTACTGTATGATGAAATGACAATGGTTGAACTGTAACGTTCCTTACCAATCTATGTATATCAATGTTAGCATATGCAAACGCTGAATATACCATTTGGTAAAATGAAGAAATGCATTACTAAACTTGTTCTACTGATCCGGATAGATGGACTGGATGTATTACTTTTTGGCCTTCTGAACGCGTTTTATAGGTGATTTTCATATCTTATATGTATCCTGATGAATTCATCAAGTTAATGATCTGGTTTTGTAACTATGCCAACTGTCCCTCCCCACCATTTATCGTAGAGATTCAGAAGTCATCCCTCTAATCTGAGTATTCACAAATGTCAGACACCACGATGGAAATGGATGACTTTATTTGTCATTCGTTTGTGTGGATATGTCTGTGGGCCGGTTGTTTAATGAAATGTTCAGCCCCTTACCGTTCCCACCTAACTTAGGACCAGTCATGAGTTTAAATGTTCAGTCCCTTACCGTTACCACTTAACTTAAGACCAGTCATGAGTTCAAATGTTCAGCCCCTTACCACTACTACCTAACTTAAGACCAATCATGAGTTGAAATGTTCAGCCCCCTACCACCTAACTTCAGACCAATCATGAGTTTATATGTTCAGCCCCTTACCGTTACCAACTAACTTCAGACCAATCATGAGTTTAAATGTTCAGGTCCTGACCCCTATCCCCTAACTTAAGACCATCCATGAGTTTTATTGTTTTTTGATGTGTTCATGTTTTGAATGTGCCTCTTGCCTGTGCGTAGTGTAGTGGTTTGGGCGTACATTGTAGTGATTTTCAATTTTTCTCTTTTATTTAACTTTTTAGTTTTTCATCTGTGTGTCCAAATGTGTTGGTTGGGGACCTGCTTGGGGGAAGAGGTACATTTAGATACGTCCATATTAGCTGATTCTCCACATTATGAAACCTCATCTCCTGACTCTAGTTAACAAGACTACTTTGCGGTTTGCTAATGCAGATATGGTAATGGAGTTTTGTCTTTTTGTTGTCACTAGTCCTCATAATAACATCATCCTCTCTATGCTTTAGATTATCGACACCCAAGTTATTTATTACTGTGCTGGCTATTGGCAGTATATGAACTTCTGACTGTTTTTGTTTTTTACTTTCTAAATTATTTTTTGTGTGTTCACTTTGTATTTTCCATCTCTACCTGAAAATGAATTCATGCAAATATGTTATTGTCCATCCTCGTCCACTGTGTTAAACTTTGAAGGATCTGCTAATCGATGACTGTCAGTTGTTGTAGCCCAATGCCTTGGAGGCAACCTAACTGTAGTGAGTGAGTGCAATATGGATATTATGATTGATATTGTGAAGGACAGGCGCCAGGATTCAAGGATTGAGGAGGATCTGCATTTAGAATGAAGTAAAACAAACTAAAATGAACAAAACAGTCTCCAGAATATTGGTTTGTCATTTCTCATTATGATGATGATGATCTTTGAATTTGAAATATAACATTAAAGCGCTTTCTAAATGTACAGTGCCTTTGGAAATAATCCAGACTCTGAAGTTCTCCAAATGTTGTTTTATAGAGTTAATTCATAATTAAATTGGGGCTGGGGGAGTTGACGCGTTAATATTTGCGATTCATCACCATTTTTGCGCAACACCTTTTTTGCGTGAATCACAAACACTATAGCCTCGGTTTTAACCACTTACTGTTGTGACAGCTATTGTGAGTTAGTGCTGGGAAGTTGCGATCTACTGACTAGGATCTTTGAATCTCTTTTAGCAAAATAACATTATATTTTTTCAAGTCATTAGTAAATGTATTTTAATCAATTCCCAGTCTTTACTTAAAACAGTCTACACACAAGGCACCACAATGACACCCCAATTCTTTATAGTGAAAGTCCACAAATGTCTACTTAAGTATTCAGCACTTCTGCCATGACACTGCAAATTTGAATTCAGATGCTTTCTGTGTCCTTCAATCATCATAGAAATGTCTCTAGAATTTAAAGGGAGTCAACCGATGGCAAAAGAAGTTGATTGGACCTGATTTAGAAATTCACAAAAACTTGTCACAGTCAAGACACCCTTTGTAGATTTTGTGAAATTGATTTGCGCTGAGGTATAGATCAGGGATAGGTTATAAAACATTTCTTAGGAACACATGTCATCGTTGTGAAATAGAAACATTTCTGAACCTCCTAACAAGGTGAATTATTAATTGCATCCCTCAATCAATCAGAGTAAATGGCTGCCTGAAGGATTTGAGAACATGAAGGAAAAGATCCTCTGGTCTGATGAGTCGAATATGTAATTATTAGACCTGAATGCCATGTCTGGTGAAATCAAGGAATAGCTCGTGGCCAGGCTAATGTATTGGAAGCAACAGTATATGGAGATTGTTCTCAGAGGAAGTGACTGAGTGACTGGGGTAGGGTTGATGGGTAAATGGAACAAAATACAGGGAGGTACTCAAAGAAAACCTAATCAAGATGGCACAGCACCTCATACTGGGATGGAGATTAATATTTCAGCACAAAGAACAAAAGAACAAGCCAACACCTTGGGAAAAGATTGTCAAGTTATTTCATGGGCCAACCAAAACATGGACTTAATCCAAATTTAAAATCTCTGGGGTGACCAGATGATTGCAGTGCAAGGAACAATGAGCAACTGCCCAAATTCAAATGTGCCCTAATACTTTTGTAAATTAGATATATACAGCTCTGAAATAAATTAAGAGACCATGGCACCGTTTCCTTTCCAAAAAAGTTCAGTTTAAGAGATTATAAACTTAACCACTTTTGAACTTTTATAGAAAGGAAAGATTAGTTGGTCTACATTTTTATCAGCATAACATTCTCGAGAATGGTATTTAATCATTAATTTATTATGTCACCAACATCTAAACGTTAGGAAATTGAAGGAGTCTCAATACTTTCCAAAGTCACCGAATATTGAATTATACAAGTTATGGTTTTAAAATAAGGTCGTCATAATCGAATGATAGTGTCAGAACTCAGCGAATTGCAGTATGATTAATATTTTCCTCAAGAGCTTTCAGTAGTCTTGGTTGACTAAGATTTTACCATAGAAAAGAAATCAAAACGGTTTCTGAGCGAGGTAGTAACTCATTATTTTGGTCAGCCTTTAATATTGATCTTCGAGAATCCAATGTTTTCCAACGTGCGGAAATTGAAACGCTAGCTGAATTGATGAGTACATTCAACAACTCAAGGAGACCAGTGGAAATAAATAACACTTTTTGTGGTTTGAGTTCTTACTCACACACGTGAGGTTATGGTTTCACTGAGAACGCATGTGATCCAAATTCGTATCATACTGAAAGAGCGCGTCAAAAAAACATTGATTGCCATGCCCTACATCAGGTAACTTGAATTAAGAGCCATATTATGGTGAACAAGCCGAGTCACACCAGCAGAGTGCGCACAGTCCCTGAGAATCTGAATAAATACCAGTCTTTATGCGCCAATAATATTCCTATTGCAAAAAACCTTTACTCAACAAAATGTTTAGTTGTGCTGAACATCTAATGTCAGTACTGCTGTTCGCAGGATATGTCTATATATTTTCAAAGAGGGTGTTGGTCCTATGAGCCGAAATAAATTAACCAAGATTTTCTTAACCCACAAAATCTTAGTTTAGATCTTGTAGGCCTACTGCTGCTGGATCAACAATCTGTATGTGACAGATTATACCGTATGTGATTATTTGGTCAAAATATTTTTGAAGTAGGCTATTAGCTTGCAAAAATGTATTAGTAACACACTATCAATAAATCGATTTGTAAGTAGATAACAAACGTGATGTCTGCGGCCCTGGCTAATAGAACTGTATATTCGTGGATCGGGAGCTCAGTGAACCAACCATAAAAGTATTCTCCTATCAAAAAAGTAAGAATAATTTGGCAAATCCTAAATCCCCACTAATCTATTATTCAATCATTAGATCATTCTGGGACAGGCTGCTCTTGAAATATCTGTTGGCTTGAGCTGGTAACAGATGGTGACAAACGATAAATTATTCAATGATCTGAGCATTGTCTTTACAAAAGTCAGGCATGACGATTACTATTAGTATTTGGATATTTTAATTGTTTAACTCTAGCAACTAAAATATATCTAACTGATTAACCGATTTACTCATGTGTTGGTTTCCAATAATGAAACCAAGAACCTTTTTTAAAATTAAAAACTGTGAGACAATAGCGTTCAACATAGACCTTATCAACCTTTCGTAAATAATATGGTACACGTAAAACATATACGATAATCCAATTAGGAGTTGTACATTCTTAATCTTTAGCCTACATTTACATTTTCTGTTGACATTTCCGTGATGCCCACATTTATGTCACCTATCTTGAAATTGTATTATTTAACACCTAGCGTTCGTGTGGGCACGTGGTCTGAGGATAGCGTGAAAAAAAGGACAACGGTCAAGTTCAACATTAATAAACGACCCTCCTTTGCTGGAAATGTGACGCAGCCAATGCAATGTTTTGTGCGCACGCCCCTTTGATAATGAGGCCCCTGGTACGCATTGTCAATGGTGACACCGTGGACCACGAGAGGGCATGCTAGGAGTAAGCAACGGGCCGCGAACCGGCGGGTGGGAGGGAGAATAGACCAACCCTGCGCTCACTAGCGATAGCTCCAAAACGCCTGCATAATAAAGAGGCGGGGGATTGTGAATACTGAAGAGCATACGCAGCCTAGCCTTTTGGAGTGGCATAGCTATTATCTCGGAGCAGTTTAGAGCACTGATATATCTGCAAGCAAGGTTCCACGGATCAGCCGTCGTTTACTAGCGCATTGTTTGGATAGAAAGAAGAAACGGTTCACAAGGTGTGTACAGATCATATCCGTTATTTTTCATAGCAAGACCGATGGTGGTTACTTCTAGAGTTAGGCGACTTTATTGCAATTACGTTGTCGCATTGCTGGCTACTTTTGATTATTCTTCATCGAATTCCTTGACAGAGGGATGCATTTGAGCTACTGTTATTGATGATGAACTAACTGGCAACTGTTTGTAAACCTGTGTTGTGGGTATTTAAATGTTTTGGTTGTCGGGAGGATATTGGGGTGTTTATCATGTTTTGATAGTGTATCTATTGTTTTTAAGGCGGTAGTCCTACGTTGCAATCGGATGCATAGGTCAGTGTTTCGCAGATCTAGAGGGAACCCCTGACGTTTCACGATTGTGTAGCTTCGAACTAGCTCGTCGGGTTAACCAATTCAAGGTGTTGATGATTGTTTGACAAGTTGAAGCCGGTGTGCGGGATCTAGAAACGATGAATTCAATGAAATTGCTGGAGGACTGCGGGACCAGAGATTTGAGAACCACTGGCATAAATAAGTATGATATAGTTGGTGTAGGCAAATTACTCTTAACAGGTTTCCCCCTCTTATGTGCAAAAGTGTTCATAAGGGTCCTTTTTCCTCATCTCGTCTGCACCAATAGCAAGAATTGTGTGATTTCGAAAAGCTTTTTTGTCTAGTCGGAGTCTTTTGTTGAAATTGAATATGGATTAAACTCCTTTGTTGTCTTTCAACAGTTTTCAGACTCCTTTGGCCGTGTTACCCTGCCC